>PVJA010008357.1:44757-64780 GCA_004027025.1 Myocastor coypus
GATAATGAGTTTTTGGTGGGCCCAAGGTGATCTCACTCAGGAACTGTGCCTGGTTGCTGGGTTGAATGAGTTTCAGGGGGGCCAAAGGTGGTCTTACACGCTGGACCTTGTTGCTGGGTCGAATTGGGGTTCAGTAATTTTTAAATGTGCAAAAGGGTGAACTTGAAGGTGTAGTGTTAGGTAGCACTAGCTTTGAAAAATAGTAATACATTTTTTTAAAGTTTTATTAAAAATTAGTAGCAAATGGGCCTGGCGGAATGGCTCAGTGGTCTAAAGCGCCTGCTTGGGAAAGCTTGGGCGGCTTCAGGGACCGCAGTTCGATCCCAGGCACCACATGCTGTGCCAGCCCCGCCCTCGGGACGGGCTGAGCCGGCCATAAAAATGAGTGAATAAACAAACAAAGGTTCTGAAACAAGAAAATAAGTAAATAAATAAATAAATAAATAAAGTCATTCTCATTTGAAAGCTCTTCTATTGAAATTTCTCTCCTTCTGATCATTAGTATGGCTTATTGATTCAATCACTACATTAGGTTCTTTTTTTTTTTTTTTTTTTTTGTGGAACCAGAGAGCAAACTCAGGACCTTGCACTTGCCAGGCAGGAGCTCTCCTGCTTTAGGTTATTAAGACAACCTCAGTGAAGACATTTCTTCCAACTCCATTTAAAATTACCAAAATTTCAATGTCATTATTTTTTTTACTTTATACCATATTCCATAATATTATTACCATTACCATCCTATAAATGAATAAATGTATTTATTTTTCAAAAAATAAATAAAAATAGCCTCCATGAAAAACATACAGTACCAATAGCTTTGTATTAAATATTCTTTAATAATAATTATGTTATATGTGTTATAAAATGTTATTTATTTAATCAAACACTATTAATACTATAATATTCATATTAAACATTTTCTACATGCTTTTATAAACAAAATATGAAAATCCCCAACCTTAATAATGTAATTTGTGGAACAAGATTGAGTATTAAGATAATAAATGTAGGGCTGGGGAGATAGCTCCTTGGCACAAGTGCCTGACTGGCAAGTGCAAGGTCATAACTTCGAACCTCGGTCCTGCCAAAAAAAAAAAAAAAAAAGAGAGAGAGAGAGAGATAATAAGTGTAATTCTTGCTATCATTTGTACTTCCTAATGGTTGATAATGAAGAGCTCTTTAAAATATAAAGTGTATCTACACTGAAAATATTATATGTGTTTAATCAAAAAACAGCAAAAAATTAATCCCTTTCATTTTTTCTCACTATAAATGTACTTCTGATTGTTTTTTGCTTATTTAATAATTTACATTATTGGAGTTGCTGTCGTACACCATACACTGACAGAGTTTAGAAACATTGGTCCCAGCCCTGGGTCCAAAAGTTGGCACTATCTAAAAACCAATCTGTATGATGGTACTCTTCACCTAGTGGTCAGTTAAAGTACAGGTACAAACCTGCCCCAAGCCACTTGGTGCTGGGCATTTCTGAGACATCAGCAGCAAGTCTGGATGAGCCAATAAGCAACTTGGTCTTAAGAGAGAGAAGCCAAAGTATTTTTGTGCTAGATTTCAGGTAATATATCAAATGTGAGCTCAAGGACCTTGGGAGCAGCTATGCTTCAATAGGGAAACTGGTTACAAGCACACATGTTAGAGGAAGGTCAAGCCCTGAAAATGGCACAGAAAGAGCCAAATCCCTGAGTCATGACTGAGGCTTGTACATTAAGAAAGGCTGAAGTTTTTCCAGTGTGAAAGCCAAAATATTTTTGTTTTCTTGGTGTTTTTGATAATAGTGTAGGGTTTTTATTCTCTTTCACACAAATCTATGGTTTCCTGTGGGTTTTCCATACAGGTACACCTTAAAAGCTGAGGTATAACTTCAGGTTAAGGCTAAACGTAATCATGGTGGAGTTAGTGCAACCCTGTCATGGTCAGAGACGTACATTACCTCACAGTCATGTGTTAAGCAGTAAAGAGGAAGTGACGCCATGTTTATTAATAGTGTGATATTTTGTTCTAATTAGATCACTGTTTTCATTAAATTCTAAAGATTTTGGATGGAGATCTTACTACCTTCAAGGAACAAAAATCTATCAAAATGTAAAATGTCACTTTGTAGAATTCAATCGGCAGATTACTTAAAATGATAGAAATATTTATTTTCCTTTCATATTTAGAAATGGTTGGGTCACTTAAGAAAGAAAGAAACAGGTGTTTATGAGAGAAAATTTATGAAAAAAGAAAATAGGAAGATAATTAGGCAAATATAAATAGTCTTTGGATTATTCACTGCTTACTTTATCATTTTGAGAAGGTAATTGGAAACTGATTGCATCCTCAGAATGACGAGAGATACAGCAGATGGCTTTTTAAATATTCTCAAATTAAAATCTAAGTTTAATGTGTTCTCTGGCAACAGAAATCATAAAATTTTACTTCATATCCTCCCTCTTGTTTTCACTGATACAATGTAATGAAAATAAATATGACATTGTATTGAAAAGCCACTTTTTGTGTATATTCTAATTAAAAGCAACTAAAGTGAGAAACATTTATAAATGTAGATAACCTGCAATAACTTATACCTCTTTTATGTATTTACAATGTAAAAATAAATATTCAAACTAAGTCACAGGATTCAAAATTACATGAAGATAGATGTAAACAGCTTTGTAACTTTATGAAATGAGTGACTGAGCAAATGTTTTATAATAACTTAGAACACATATATTGTTGCACCAATCACGTGAAAATAGTTGATTGATCTACTATATAAATGACTAGAATGGTGTTTGCACCTGAGTAGTTTTCAGAATTATTTATATCAATCCATAAAGTATTCATAAAAACTCTCGCATGGTATTAGGAGACCTAGAATAACATTTTCACATTTTCCCACCTCTTGCATTGCTAAGAGACTTGTCTGCACTGGAGGAAGATTGTCCTGTACCTCTGGAGATGTGCACTCTGGAGTCTCCCCTATCAATGTTTGTGCTATGAAAAGCTGGTCACATCATCAACCTTTTGTTTGTACATTTATAAAACAGGAAACTCTTGGATATGGCCAATGTATTATATAGTCTTTAGTTTTTTTGTTTATTTGTTTTTTGGTTTTTGTTTGTTTGTTTGTTTGCGGGACCAGGGTTTGAACTCACGAACTTGCACTTGCCAGGCAGGCACTTGTGCCATGGAACTATCTCCCCGGCCCCTAGTCTTCAATATTTCTCAAGTTATCTTTCACATACTCTATATGTGGTTATTATGAGATAAAGTTGTTTAGCTTTGGTGTTCACTTACTTACTAATACTTTAAAAATCTTGACAAAATTGCTTGTCTTTTTAAATATAGTTCCAAGATCATCCCTGTTCAATAAAGCTTATCCTCATTGAAAAAAAAAATACTTTTGGACATTTGAAGCGACACAAAAACTTAAATAATTACAAAAAATATTATTAAAAGTGAGCTTAGAACTAAACAGTATGATTATGTCACATAGGATTGTTCTCATAATCTGACCTAGTATGATAGCCATGTTATGTGGTACATTTTATATATAGCTGAATATATTATATTTATTTTCTCTCAAAGATCATTTGGAATTTCACATTTTAACAAGACTAGAGTTGTTTCTCCAGTTCTGACTATGTGAGAGTCCACAGGCTTTAGGTGTCTTTGGACTTCCACCAGTCACTGACATAATTGAATTGGGAGCTAGTGTGACTTTCACGTGTCCACATAAGGATTCTCACTTGGTGTGTTTGCTGATAAAGTCCAAGGAACATAATTATGGGGTGACTGACAACAGTTTATCATCCTTCATTTACAAAAATATATAAATTAGAAAAATACATGTTTGGCTGTATATCTGGGTGTGCTCTGTATATTGTGGTGGAGTGAGTCCTGTGCTTTATTTTCAGTGTGATGTAGCACTTTATAAACTATCTGTGAAAAAACAGATGGGGAAGTGAGCATCAATTCAGCCAGAGGTAATCACGGGTCAGTCATCACCATACGCAATCTCTTAGTTGTGAATGTGAAGTGAAACTTCATAAATGTATAGTCTGTAATTTATTGTATAACCTCTTCATCATAGCCAATGTGGAAACAAGAATTTCCTGCCTTTCCCTATGAATAAATAATCATGAAAAAAAAAAATGCAACTGAATAGCACATCCTTTATTTGGAGCACAAAATTCAGGATAGCTTGATAATATTACTTTGAAATGTCATTTTGGAAATGAAGTCCAAATACTAAGTAGTCCACTTACAGATTTAATGCTGAAAGGAATGACATTTGGGTGCATATTTTTATTCTGGAAATTTGAATTAACTAAGCATCTTTTAAAATGTTCTGTAATGACCTTCAATAGTGATTTTTCCAACAGCTTTTTAAGGGTATTAAATCCAAGATAGTTTGGGATGCATAAAAATATGTGCGAAGATATTTTCAAATGCACTAAACAGTAACCTAATTTAAATGCACTAAGCATTAACATAAACTGTTCTGCTAGATGATTTGTTTTAATCTCGATATATGAAATATTCCAGATGAACTACTAAAAAATTTGAATGAGATAGAAAATAATCTGCTGACCAATACAAATAACATGATTTTATGTCATATCTATGCTATATAATAAAGCAGGCATATATCATTAATTTTGTGTAGGAACACATGATAATACAGTCAGAAAAACTGAGAGAATATTTTATACTTAATAGTTAATCAGGGCTGATTTTATCACATAGTATTAGAAAGAACAGAGATGTTACTTTTAACTTCTACTCTTCAATTTTACTTAAGTATATTACAAGGTTTTGTACTGGCTTTAAAATTTTAAAAATAAACATTAAAGTGGCTTTACTTTATATTGAGTTTTTAGTACTATTGAAAATATGCTTTACAATATGTACATTGTGAGGCTCTGGGAAACAACTGAAATGACTTTAGTTATTCCAAGGCTAAGTGGTGGCATTTTTCTGCTACAGCCATGTGAAATGTCTATGAACGGAGCTTCCCTGCCTGCTTATAAATACTAGAGGACCCCGGTGTGATCAGTGGCATCATTATATTACTGCTTAATAGCATATGCTGCTGATACATTAATTGCTTTGTTGACTCTTTTAAAAGTTTACAACCTCAGCTGCATTCCAGTTTGACCTTGTTTTGCAGCTTTCTAGTGAATCACCACATTCAACAACCTACATAATGTATATTATACTAATAAATTTACAAAATGGAAAGTGCCAGATAATATGTACCTCATTATTTTTTTAATCGACTAATTCACTATTAGTATTTACACTGCATTATCTCAAAATTGTAATGCTAGAATATCATGATTGGAAGAGATGCTCCACATTTTTGTACTTTTCTTTTAAATTATAATTACCAGGTAAATAAATAAATATTTCTATGCATAATATATATCATATTTTATATTATTTGAAGCAATTAAGTGATTTTGAAACTTTAAATAAAGGTTTTATTTTAAAAGAACAAATCAGTAGAATAGATATTTGCTTGGCAAGTGCAAGGTCTTGAATTCAATCCCTGGTACTGAAAAAAAAAATCTGAACATCAGGATATAGCTCAGTAGCACAGTGCCTGCCAGGCGAGCACAAGATCTTGAGTTCAATTCCTGGAACAAAAAAAAAGAAAGAACAAAGGAATCCAAATAAATTAAGCGGGTGCTCCACGACACTATGAATTTCTCTTTAAAATGTTTCAAAATGAACATCTTATTTCTAAAGCTTGATTAAAGCCCTGTAGTTTTCTACAAATTAAAACTGACTGAAGACTGTGTGTGTGCGTGTGTGTGTGTGTTTGTTCACGTACATATATACATGCATTAAAACCACGAGAATCTGATTACTTGGTAAAATAAAATTCCTTATTTCAAAAATAATCTTCTAGTCAAAGTCTAGTGTTCCTCCAGTGAATGTCACATACAATAGATTCCCATTCTCCTATTCGTGAGAGAATGTGAATTTACACGAGCTCATGAAACGAATTCTTTCTAGGTGTCAGTCAGAAAATTTGTCAATTTTGTGTTCAAAAAAAACTGGACAAGATATAACAATCCAACACACACGAAAGTAACAGATTTTTTGTTGAATTTCCATTATTAAAGAGTTTTGCTCAGTATAGTGCTGAGTGCTCAAAATAGTTTAGAAAATAGAAGAAAATATTTTCCAAATGTACTGTAAATGAAAGAACGGGGTACGAGTACAAGTGAAAAATGAGGAAAGAATTACTGTGAATTAGAACTTTAGATACAGACTCCGTATGGATTACCACTTAGGCCTACATCCTTTGTAGATGAAGAAATGACTGCCAGGGATAGCTACCTGACTAGTCTTCCGCGTTAACTTTAGGAGTAGAACAACAATGACCAGAACCTTCTCCAAAGCTTTGTGACTGGTTGTGATTCCAGGGGAGATTAGAGGAAGCCAATCTTGACAACCAAATGACATGACACACAACGTAAAAATGAACCTCCTGGACAACAAACTTGGTTAATCGACTGCAAGAAGACTATGAAGAGAAAGTAGGCAAGAGGAAGAATTTTAAGGAATAGGAACAAAAAGTCTGTATTTCCCAATCGTGGTGAGTATGTACTTGCATAAATATCCAATGTGTTACAGGTCATTCATTGATTGTGATTATCATTTGAAACGAGATAGACCCTAGACCCATTAGAATATAAAGTATTTTAAACACATGTCCAAAGTTTATGGATATCACCTGTTAATTATCTAGAAATATTTTGCCACTCAAAATCCCTCGTAATTTAATATCATACAACCATATTGCTATCTTAGTGAGGAGGGGCCATGCACTGAGCCTCAGTTGTCACTTGTCCATGATGTCCTCTTATCCAGGCCAACATCTCAGCCCTTTTGTTTCCATGACCTTGCCAGTCTTAAGGAGGGGTAGACAAACTCCTCATTACAGAGATTGCTACCATTAGAACACAGTTTAATTTTATTTTTCCAATGGTTTGCTTCCTGTGATTTTACAAATGCATTTATTTGAGAAACAGAATAAAATTTATCCCTCAACTAATTTTATCAAGTAACAAATGCCACTTCCTGATGGTAGAAATAGCACTTTATGAAATTACTCTGTGCCCCTAACTCTTTTTTATTCAACCTCTTTACCAGAAAGACTTTCATCTCAGAGTCGGTTCTAAATCACTTTATTCATGAATAATGAACTAACAATTCTGTGTACTTGTGAATTATTTCAGATATCTAAATTATTGTTAAAATTTACATTCGTGCTTCATGTGACAGTGTCTAATTGACTATGCACGTGGTATAGCAGCCACTTCCTCAGACTCTTGCAGAATATTAAAGAACATAGTGAAGCTTTACACTATGGGGACATAAAAAATGGAGCAAGAAAGGCTACATTTTTACCTGCATTGTGCAACAATCCAAAATCACTGCACACTTGTGAACCTAGGCCATCTTCTTAGCTAAAAAAAGACTGAAAAGGAATAAAAAAACTCTGAAGCATCACATGACAAAGGCAGATAATACTAAATCTATCAAGTGATAACACTATAATAAATGTATCAGTCATCTTTAAAGCTAAAATGACAGTAGTTTATATGGGGAAACTATTGCTGCTTTCCTTGTGTTTGTTTTCTTGTTTGGGTTTTGTAGTTTTTAATAGTTTGTGAAGTTTTTAACTCCTTAGCATATTTTGATAATAGCCTAGTGACAGGTGTTATAAAATTAATGCCTGAAATGAAGGACACTTAAAATAACAATCTTGTGTGTTACTCTGTTATGAGGCATAACTGGATAAATTTTGTGACTTGAAATATTTTTAATAATTGTTAACAACTAACCGTGTTCCTTAGCTATGGCCAGCCTGGTGAAAACTCTTAAGTACAAGGACTTTACAACACAACTATCAGGCTTTCCTTTCCCTCAGAAGGACAGTGCATGTGTGACAGTTAATCAAATGGGAGGACCAGAAGAAATCAGCTTCCAGAACAAATTTAGTGCCAAGAAAAAGTGACAGCAATTTCTCATGTACATACTCAAGGGGAATTCATGTTTCTGAAGAGGGAGTCTGTCTGTAAAAGAGACTTCTAAAAATGTAACATGTTTTGGGGTTATATTTCATGCATTAGATTTTAATTAGATAAGTAATATGCTTCCCTCTTCCATCTCCTATTTAATCCTGACTTTGACCAAAAACTCATTGTTGTAACAGAGAATTATTTTTTCAAGACAATGGTAAGTTTACTACAGAGTACGAAAGTAAATATTAAATATCATTGTCCACAGAAAACTGGATTTCCATCTCTTGGCTAAAGTTTATTTTTCTTTTCCAGAGACTCAGATCAAAATTTATAATGTTAGCGTTCATTTTAAGTGTATCATTGACATCTACTGCCCAGCTAGTCATGTCATCAGAACTAAAGTTCATTTACATGTCCGTCTCACCTTTCCAGGAGATAAGACCCTAAATCATGGCTTTGGTGTATAGCTTACCAGCATATTTACAGGAGAATCAAGAAGGAGCTACAATGCATGAGCAGATATATATTCAATTTTATAAGAAGAGCCTGTTAAATAGCTGAACACTATAAGAAGAAAAATGCTGATAAAGCACAGCTTTCCCCTTGCAGTAGACAAGCATACACTGAGTAATCTTTCAAAAGTATATGATCACATATTTCAAGACAAGTATGTGAGTAATGTTATCTTACCAACATTAACTATCTTTTGCATATGTTATTGAAATGATAAATATTTTAGGATGATATCTAAGAATAGAATATATATATATATATATATATATATATATATATATATACTGTAGGCTTTAAAATAAACTATTTTCTTTAGCTACATATCAGCATTAACCATAATTTTACCTTCCTCCTCTTTAATAAATCCGCTAAGCTTCTGTTCTAGGTTTCTACAACTTAAATTATTCAATGCCACTTAATTACCTCTCAGTTCCATTAACATTAGCACCTGAACTCATCTGCGAAACAATATTGAGTGAACACTGAGAATGAGACTGACTGAAATGAGAACAAATGAAAAAAATCAAGCTTCCCAACCAAAATTCAAATAATTTATCTCAGAAGGAAGTTGGAAAATATTTTCGTGAAAAAAATTAAAATATTTCCTTCAGAGAATTTTCCTTCTAAAAGGGATTACTTAATTTTACTAGCAGAAATGCAAATGGAAATGAAGCAAAGGAAAAGGTGACCTAAAAGCTGCTAGAGAATATCCCACGGTCAACAGAATCTCATGCAGAAGGCTTCAGCTGGAAAAAAAAAGACAGATCATTACATTAAAGTATTTTTACTCATAACCAAATATTATAAATTGTTGAGGTTTTAAATATTCTTTAAGTAAAATAAAATGTTTTGCTCAATATTATGATAAAGTATCATAAACTCCAAAATTTGAGAGAACTATATTAAAGTAGTGTTTGGTGACTTAAACATAAATGTCTGACTATTGATTGAGCCAGCAATGAGCAGATTGTAACCTGAAAATGCCAAAGAAAGTAGGAAAATATCTTAACAAAAACCAAGATTTCATCTTCTCTCCTGATACTCAACTCATCAGCTTCTGCCTGAGTTCAGCTCTGTCTTACTTCCTAGTGTTGCAGTGCAGTTGAAGTAGAGGACATGGCCTCGCGCTGTTTCAAGGATGCAAAAGGAAACCTACTCTGCGTTCCCTCTAGTAAGCACACAATGACTTGCCATTCATACCATGATTTTAGAAATACATTTGTTTCCCTTGTCAGTGAGTTAACCTGACTTTTACCTAAGCAATGGTCTCCTCTTTGACTTTTGTAACTGTTTTGTGATATTAACGTATTTATTTTTAATATACTGTCTCGACATTCTTGTTGAAAGATGAGCTCTTTTAACAGCAAAGCTTCTCTTAATTTCTGTTTCCACTTCACAACTCCCTGACATTCTTAGATGATTATAGTGGGTGGTACAAAAATACTGGCTAATTAATGACTAATTCTAGATATAAAACCCAGAACAAGCCTGGGCTAGTCATACCAATAGGCTGAACTGATTAAATGCCTGCCTCCAAAGACAAAAAACAGCACAGCAGTGGAAATTAGACCAGGGAATTTCACCATTAAGCAGACAGATCTGGAAACAAGGGCAAGGGGTGAGGAGGAGGAGGAGAGCAATGTGCCATACACCGGAACCTAATATCTCTAATTAATGGAAACAGTATATATGAGCTATGGCAATAGTAACAAGTACAGGAAAGAAGGAATAGGAGGAGCGAGGCAGGGCAAAGAGGAAGGGGACTTAAAGAAAACAAGCAGCAGGATGTACGTGGATGCACTTCCTAAGATCATTGTAGACTCTGAATTGTGAACACATACTAATCAGTGCAGGTGGCCTGGAGTTGTGATGGTACATTCAAATAATAGCAGCACAAGGGAGACTGAGGCAGGAGAATCTTTGAGAGTTAAGGCCAGCCTGACCTACAAAGTGAGTCTAAGACTATCATAAATTTCATAGTGGAAAATGTTTCAAAAAAGCAAAAACTGGCTGGGTGTGTTGGTGCATGCGTATGATCCCAGCACTCGGGAGGCTGAGGCAGGAGGATTAGTGCAAGTTTGAGAACAGCCTGGGCTATAAAAGTGAGCTCAAGGCCAGTCTGAACTGCATAGCGAGACTCTGTCTCAAAAGGACAAAAAAAAAAAAAAAAGGGGGGGGGCGCAAAAAGTAAAAGTAAAACAAGATCTTGTAGATCAAAAATATATCATTATGCTTGCTTGTCAATTGTCTTTTGCTTTCTCTCTCTCTCTCTGTCTCTGTCTAATTTCCATAAAAGAACAGGAGTGGAGACAAGATATAGTAGCCCTTGGGTATTTTGCAGTTCAACTTTCACAGACCCACTGTTTGACATGTTTCCAAAAAATATTAATATAAATTATCATGGATTTTTCGTTATATCAGGGGATGTTGCATTACTATAAGTTTATGTATGTTGTTACAATTAAGTAGGGTTATGAGTTTTGAAAATGGTTAAGAACATTTGAAGTGGAAAAGAAAAAAGAACATCAGAAGTGTTTTTAAAAGTGTGTGGAGATAACTCAGCAAAATAAACACTTCCCAAGAGCAAGGTCCTGAGTTCAATCCCTGGTACCACAAAATAAATAGATAGATAGATAGATAGATAGATAGATAGATAGATAGATAGATAGATAGAAAAATAAATATATAGATAGATAGAAAAATAAATAAATAAATAAATAAATGTGGGAAAGGTTTGTAAGAGTGTGGGAAAGATTTATAAAGCTTTTAAATATATATATATATACATATGTATATATATATATGTATATATATGTATATATATACATATATATATATACATATGTATATATATTCTACAATAAATGTAACTTCACTACCTTGCTAATTTTCACTTATCATGGGGGTGTCTGGAATGTAACTCCAGGAACAAATGAGGGGCCACTCTACTAGCAGACCCTTCTCTTGTACAACAGCTAACAACAGAATGAGATCTTCAGGTTCTACCAACTTCCACAGAGGCCTTCTTTGCAAAGTGGCTTAAAATGCAAGAGTAACAAGAAAACTAGAAAGTGCGGAGGGGGAGAAATTAATATGTTATTAAACTGTGATGTAACCTGATGAAAATCTGATTTAGAAAATAAAGATCCAAGTTATATACATATAACATAATTATATGTACAGTATTTCTCAAGTGTTGAGATAGCATAAAAAGGATTTCTATAACTGTTCAATTGAATTAAGTCTGTGAGGAAGCTGTAGACAAATTGAATTTACTGCTGGATTAACCAGTCGATGGACTCATGTCCTATGGTACTTGTTCCAGTGCCATGGATCCAGTTGACAATACAGAAATTATGGTAATTCTTTAACAGAAAATTTAACACAAGGAATTATTACTCAGGTATTAGAAAATTAAAGTTACTGGTAAAAAGATTAGGATAAGGAACAAAGTGGAAAGAATGTCCAGATGTAGCATACTTATAAAAAATTGTGAGACAGATGGGACCTTTGTACAGTTCAGGAAACAAAGAAAAGATTCAGTGTTATCAGAGTTAGGAACCTGGCAGAGGGACACACAGTGAGCTGAGTGAGATTTGTGGATGAGGACAGAGCCCAGATACTCTTGTCAACTCCACTAGGTTGTGATGAGATTCACTCCATGAATGAAGAAAGAAATGCGTCCTGCAACCTACAAAGATGGGGCCTGTGGGACAGAGTGCATTGCATGGGTGACTTGAAAGGGAAGAAGGATGGAGAAAATTCCTTCTCCCTGGACACTGCACCTTAGAACACCAAACAGGAAGTGAATGTGTAGTTTACAGAGGCCCAGAGCAACCACTCAGGGACCTGTTGAGTGTGAAACTTGTAGTTTAGTAGCAGACGCTGAGATGTAGTCAAAGAAATCAAGATGCGATTCTCAATAAGAGGATTTTTTTTTTTTTTCATTCTAAATCACAGTGCTACTCTGTAGAAAAACTGGAGCTGAGATGCTGACTCCAGAAATAGTACCAGGCCTGTTCAGAGGTGAGGCTTAGATAAAGGACTTCCATGAGCAACAGTAAGAGGAAGTTTTCAAAGCTCGGTTTTGCCATCTGATCTCCCTTTTTGAGGCTCCTCTTTGAAAAGAATCACTTCCTTGATGATCTGGTAACATTGTGTACAAAATTGCCCTGACTTTTCATCCTGTGCTATGCTGTGTGTGTGTGTGTGTGTGTGTGTGTGTGTGTGTGAGATATATAGGCTAAAGCCACAGAGGACTAGGCTATCTTTGGTATGCCTCATTCGTCAAGGGATGGTTAATTTGTGCATTCATCTTTTAAAACTAATAATGAATTTCTAAAACCTTTTAAACAGGTTTAAATTTTGTAATCCATTTACTGAACATGCCTGCAATGAAAAATTAATTATTAAACAAGAGCCTTGAGAAGACATCAGAGACTTCGTCACCCACATACTAGATTGATAATGTGTCACTTTCTAGACTGGAAAGAGCCCTGATGACTACCAAATTTAAACCTGGAAGGGTAATGCTAAGCGTGTCATGGCATAAGTCACATTTTTAATTTATTTTTTCCTAAATGTTAGATAGAATAAATTCCTCCATGCCTCTCAAATACAGCCTGATTAAACAAGCTGGCACTCTTTCAAACATAAAGGCTGGTTACAGCTTCTCAAGGGCATCAGAAACGCTGAAGCATAAGACAACGGTAAATACAAAAGGCAAAAGAGATGGACAGTGATATACTCACAAGCACCATGGGCTAAGTGAAGGTTTTTTTGAAAATGCTGAGGCTAACAAAGTAAGGGCAGCATGTTCTGAAAATGGCCAGCGCACCTGGACTCAGAGGCTGCGCTTGAGCGCTGGTGCGAAGAAGAGTCCACATTACAGCGGCCAGGAGCCAGGGAAGGTAGGCTCGGGAGCGCATTGACTCCACCTTACCCATCTTACATTTCAGCCTAGGTTTGGATATTAGGAGAATTGCCTAATATTTATGGGAGTCCCATCCTTTAATTTTGCATAGTTAGTAAGGTTTTGTTTGTGACTGGAAAGAAAGACTATCTGCTGTATTGTGTTCCTGCCTTTAGCAAATTCTTGAGTTTCCAGAATCTTTCTTCTATGCCGAACTCTATTTCATTCTACAAATTGACTGGAAAATAGTTCACGTCAAACACCACTTGACCAGGTCAGGGAGAACAAATCACCCATATAACTAATCTTAGAAAATTGTCTCGTACATTACAGTCACATTTCAATAGCTAAATGAGCAAAATGAAGACCTGTGTAAGTCTGACTGGACAGCACTATCAGAAAAAAATACATAAAAGGAACATTTTTGCAATATATGACATCACAGAACTTTACCTTCATTGGATATTTTCAGTAATTATTTGATATGTATTAAAGAACTGAGCTACATGCAATAGGAACAATAACTCTCTAGCATTACAAATATTTCTATTTAATAAAAAGAATGAGCAAGTGAGAAAGTTTTGTTTTGTCCTTGAGGGACAGGGGAAATGCTCCGTCAAAAGTAGTTTGTGAGCTCAGAGCTTGGTAGGACATGCGATGGACTAATACCGCTTCTGCGGAACTGGGGTGCCTTTTGAGTGGTCGCAGGTTTTCTCTGTTCCTGTGAGTTTACGTTTCAACTACATGCAGGCAAATTATGCTTCATAGGCCCAATGAATCAGTGTGTGACATGCTAAAACACCAGTATCTGGAGAAAAAACTGATGAAACAAAAGAGGTTATTCGAGGTTCGAAGTGACACATGTTGTAAATGCTTGACAACAATTTAGTGAGGGCAAGAAAGAGGGGCTCAGTGACAAGTGGGGCTTGGAGCAAAGATTTGAAGATTTTTAGTAAGCGATTCTTATAGTGTTTTAAAGAGGCAAGAAATATCAAAATTTAATTTGTGTTTAGATTTATCCTCAGAGCCTAGTAGAAATTGACAGAGGTTCATGGGCACCACCAGATAGATATGTGTGCAATTGAAAGTATAATATTGTGAAATTCTGAGTGCGGTTGTTCCGATGGGAGCAGGGCCCTCTGGCTGGAGGGTGCCCTACAATCATGGGAAGCTGAAAGAGAAAGTGAGAGTCTTCTTCCAAACTTAAAAGTTAATGACTTTACAAGAAACTCAGTTTAAAGTTTCAATTAGGGCAGACAAGAGAGAAACAGGAAGTGGGTGGCAGGTTAAGAGAAATGTTTCAAAGAGGTGTGTGAACTGAATTAAAGAGAAGAAGAAACTAATGATATGACAAGTCATTAATAGACTCAATGTTCTTTTCAAGTAATAATAAAATAGTAATTTCCCATTATCATATTTGAACTCCAAAATTGGAATATATCAAAAGAAAACATACCCATTAATGCATTCAATATTTTATTTATGTCTTTTTTTTTTTTTTTTTTTTTTTTTTTTTTTTTTTTTTTTTTTTTTTTTTTTTTTTTTTTTTTTGTCTTTTTGAGACAGGGTCTCGCTATGCAGTTGAGGCTGGCCTTGAGGTCATTTTTGTAGCCCAGGCTGCTCTCAAACTCACATCGATCCTCCTGCCTCAGCCTCCCAAGTGCTGGGATTACAGGCGTGTGCCACCATGCCCGGTGGGTTTATTTACTTCAAATTACAGTTCAGAACAAAAATGTTGCACCAAAATACTCATGTGTTCAGAAGTAAATGCTTTGGAAGGTGGTTATATTTTGAGGGTGTTATGCTTAGCAGAGAATTACTCCATTAATAGCTTATAGCCAAATATGTTGGGTGTTGTTGTTGTTGTTGTTGTACAGAGTCTTGCTACACAGCTCAGACTCATAGTGATCCTCCTCCCCAGTGCTCGGATTAGAAGTGTGCACCACTATTCCAAGACTCAGTTGCTGGCTCAGTGCCCCTAGGAGAAGGGCTAGAGTGCCATGTAGTATATGGGATAGAACACCAGTCTCTTGTTGCCTAAGCAGGTGCTTAGTCCACTGGGCTATCTCACTGAGCCTCTGAACATGTTCTTAAATTGCAAGGCTTGGTCACAGTGGGTGGCTTGCTGGGAGCAGAAGTTATATTCCTAGTTACTTTTGACCTGGGTGCCTGCTTTCTCTCTCTGCTGCCTGGGCACTGTCAGCTGAGCCATTTTCCCCCAGCATGCCCTATCACCAGGCTATTTCTACCAAGGGGCCAGTCACCACAAACCAATCCTAATGAAACTGTGCCCTGAAATAAACTTCTTTAAATGGTTGTAGGAGTTTTATCTCAGAGTTGGCAGAATGACTAATATACTTACAAATAAAGAAGAAAAGGATAAAGGGAGGAAAAGAGAGGGCAGGAAGGAGGAAAGGAAAGAAGGAAGGAAGGAAGGAAGGAAGGTAGGAAGGAAGGAGGGAGGGAGGGAGGGAGGGAGGGAGGGAAGGAAAAGGAAAATTAGATTACACAAAGTATTAGAAGCAAATGAGGGTGAAACTAGTTTGTATTCTCAAACTACTCATAATGTAATCAAAGTTACATATAGTGTATGTGTTATATATCTAATATTATATAACAACAATGCAAAACAATATCCAACATTTTCATTTCAAAAGTTAGACAGCTAGAACAAACCTTAAGAATAATAAAATAATAATTCAAGTTCAAGAATAGCAGGTGTGCATTGGTGCGGTCAAGGCCTCAGTGAAGAATCAAGTCTAAGAGATAATAGTGCAGAAATTATTAGTTTAAGAAATTTCTGCATTTAAAAAAAATCAATAGTGGGCCGGTGAGATAGCTCAGTGGTTTAAGCGCCCGCTTTGGCAAGTGCAGAGACCAGGGTGATGTCTCTGACCAGGATGCCATGCCCGCCCCAGCCCTGGACACACTGAGCCAGCGACTGAATCCAAGCGGGGTCATGAGTACTGTAATCCCAGCCCTAGGGAGGCTGAGAACAGGAGAGCCACGATGAGAGAAAGCCTGTCCCAAATACATAAATTAAAAAATAGTGATATGTGAACTAACACAGTTATTCATTTAGGTGGCCATTTCAAATTCAACAAACTCCTATGATATTTTGACTATTTTTTCACTCTTCTCAGTTACACGAGAGTCAAACTGTCCTGTTCCTACTACCTAGTTTGTGTATATGCCTCTCTGATCAGTGTCATATACAATTAAACTTATCTTTCCCACCCATTCCATTATGTTTCCTTATTTTAGTTTGTGAAAGAAATCATTCTTTCGCCCTAACAATTGCCACACTAATGCAAGACAAAGTACAGCATAAAATGTCGCTTCACACTTACCAGTTGCACCTCCAGCCACAACCGTAAGCCCCAGAATCTAGCAGTGGTCTGCCCAGCATCTGCCATCACCAGCCCCTTACTCCACTCTCAGATGCGATTTCCAACAATTACACACTCTAGTGTTGTAAGTAATGCCTACTTATTACTTTTCCATTTTTGTTGTGTTATACTTTAGTCTATTTTTCCTCTACTGTTCATGGAAAATCTATTAAGGTTACAATGCAAACAAAACAAAAGGTAACAAAATCATCACCCATCAAAGATTATAAGCTAAATGAAGACAAACCAGAAGTCCTTGCAGTGTTTTAAAGCACCAAGAAGTCTAGCCACCCGAGTATGTTAGCAATTTCCACACCCAATAATCCACTGAAGACCCTGTTTCCTACACAAACCAGATTCTTTTCCACCTCTCCGTCTTTGCTAAGATTATAGTTTTATTCATTTTTACTTAGTCTGACAAACTCCTACTTATCCTTCAGACCCAGTTCATGTGTCAGTTAAGCTTTAAATAGAATTAGTCTAACCTGAGATGTCAGGCAAGGTTGAGATATTCACTCTGCAGCAAATAATAGGGAGGTTCACAACAATCAGGGAAACAAACAAAAAACCTGAAAGAGGATAAACAAATGCACTTGAAGTTCTCAAAACTATGCTTAAAGCCTGAATTCTTTGCACCTTTAAATTCAGCAAATTCAATGACATAATAATAAATGGTTTCATGTCATTTGTATCATTTCCTTTATTCAGTCATATTGCAGGAAATAAATTTGATAAGGAAAAGATCAACAAGTCTTTGTATAGAAAAACTAACATTATTTTTGTCCTTATTACAAATGGATTTAAGTGTTACTTCAATAACAATTTTATTTACAATATATTTAAAGAAGTTAAAGTTTAAAACAAGTGCTAAAATATTTTCAAAAATTTAAAGCCATTAATTTTCTAATGCATCAAAAGTGGCAAAGACATTTTCATAAAATCATTTTTGGTGATACTGATTTGCACTTACTGAGTCCTTAGTATGATCTTGTCAGTTTTCTAACTACTTAATATCCTTTCCTCATTTATAAAATGACAAATGTCATTACAAAATGACAGTTGTGACAGCAATTACAACTACTCACAGTTTCAAGATTAAACTAAGACATAGAAAGTCAAACTATCTTGGTGAAGTCACATAGCTCATAAGTTCAACACATAATTGGGTTGCCTTTAACAAAATGCTTATTTTCTGACCATGGAGCTTACAGTCTGGCTGGTCTGAGCACCTCACACAAATACCAGTGGGAGACTCAATGCCTGAGCAAATATTCAAAGGCACAGTGCACGCTTCTGTTAGCCACACTGATTAGCATCAAACAGGAAAGCATTTTCAAAAGTATGTAGCTTTAAAATTGTGTGGTAAAATCTTTGTTGAATTTTAAGAACTATGTACTGGAAAGTTATTTCAACAATCGTAAAACTGTGAGAATGGGGAGCTATGCTGCGCTGGTGGGAATGCAGGTTTCAGTTAGTTACATTCTTCCTCCTTGCAAAACAAGGATAGAAAGAAATCCCAAAATGGGAAAAGCCATGTCTTGTTCCCTGGCTGGCATGGTCTGAGAATGCTCTTGGTACAGCATTCTAAGTACCTAGGAGAGACTGTCGATCCCCTTGGTTTAATTAGGACCAAGGTTGTTTGGCTGTGACTGAAAGCTAGAGAAAGCAACAGGGGATCTGAGAAGCAGGCACAGCAGACAGGCTGTGTGCTCCTCGCAGGGCAGAGGGGACTGGAGAGTCCCCCATGGTGCAAGCAGATCTCAGGTGCTTAGCTGAGCAAGAGACCAGAAGCTTTTGCAGACAGAGCACTACCATTCCAGACACTTGAATGTACTTGATAAACAAAGCTTTTTATCTTTTACTTCTTATTGTTCTAATTTCTACCCCTTCAGGTGACTATGTCATAAATCTTCAAAGATTTTAATAATACCCAAGAAATCCTTTTTAAAACTCATTTATGATGATTTAAAGTTCCTGTATAAAAATGTACAATTGTATAGCATTTACTTGTAAAAGAGCTAGCAATTTATGCAAGTAATACTAACAAAAGGTTTTGCTTGGTATATTACTGTTATATTGGTAGTAACAAAACTGTGTTTACATTGTTGAATGTCTGTTGAATGCCCCCATCTTCAGAATTTGTTGAAGTAAAAATTTTTAAAAACTCAAATCATTTATTTATATGAGACCACATTATAATTGCTGAAATATGGGCAGCAGTGTACTCACAAAGAATAAAATATCATTAAATATTAATTTTAAGTGTCAATGTACTTAAATATAAAATATACTTAGGTTCCTTGGGTAGGATTTTGGAGCTGCTCAGCATAAATTAATGTTTTCTTTAATATATTTCTCATTTAACACAAACAACTATATCCAATAAAGTTGTCAAATTTTATAACAAAATGCTTACTTTGATAAATAATTCTCTTATATCAAAATATTTACTAAGCAGTGTATCAAAAAAAATTTTTTTGTCTTTTTGAGACAGGGTCTCGCTATGTAGTTCAGACTACCCTTGAGCCCAGGCTAATCTCTCTCTCTCTTTTTTTTTTTTCTGTTTAGCGCTATCTTGTATTTTTTAAAATTGTTAATTTGATAATAACAATACATAAAATATAAAAACCGTTATTGATTTTCTATTCTTGTTTTGAAATTCTGTACCATTTTATTGCTTCATATTGCTTTGTTTTTATCTTATTTGTTTTTATTTTATCCCCTTTAAAATAATATTTTAAAAATAAATTGTTTAAACTAAATACATATACACCTATAGATATATACATTACCTTTTTTTCTGTGATGGTTCTAAAAGTTTATTATCTTATCTAAAGATTTAATTTTTCTTCACACTGTTAGTTGTAAAAGCTTGTGAGATGATTATTTCCTGTCTTATTTTTTTATTTTATTTTTTTAATTTAATATTTTTATTGTTTAAATTTAACAATGGTTATACTACATATTTTCATCATCAGATCAGTTCAGATTAATACATATAGGTATATAAGATTAATCAAACAATTAAACATTAACCCTTTTAAATCAACATTACTTTTTTTTTTTCTTTTCACCTTTCTTTTTTTTTTGAAAGTTGACACATTGCATATTGTCCTCACAATCGTTCTACAGAGTACAGTGTGTGGGCATGACCCACCACCCTA
>PVJA010008358.1:0-64782 GCA_004027025.1 Myocastor coypus
CACCAATCTAGCTCTGTGTTTCATGCATTGTAATTAAGGATTTTTTTTTTCCTGCTGGGTGGTCAAGGGCAAGTTGAAGCAAGACCTGTATCACAAAACATTCTCTTTTTTTGTATCTTCAGGGTCAAATCCCCTCAGGATTAAGTTTGGGACCATAGGCAGTACTTTGTAGAACTGTTGTTAGTGTCAGCCTTCGGGACGAATCATGGCCATTGCTTGGCCATTTTGCTTTCTGTGAAAGCCTGAGAGAATGTTTTTCTCTGGGTGACTCTCCTTAGATGCACCACAATTCATTCATCCCTTTCCTCTGAGGTCCCATAATCTCCTTGACCAGAAAATTTGGGACACCTCTGAGTTATAGCATATTAAAGCACAGGTTCTCTTATATCCTGCGTCTTTATTGACCTTGAAGGGCTAGGGCCAAAATATTGTCTATCCCTATAGCCCTTTTTTTTCTCCAATTTTTGCTCTGTTAACTTACATTCTTAGCCCTCCAGCAGAAAACCTTTGTGATACTATTACTCTGTAACATAGGTACTTGAGCTTATCATCACCGGCTTTCTGAGTATCAAATATCTTTGACTTAGCTTGGAAATGATATTTTCTGACCATTATTGATATTCTAATAACTTTCCATACAATGTGATATAAGCAGTTACACAATTTTGACACAGATATTTGGAAATTCAAGGAAATACAAAATTGTACCCTTTCAAGAATATGGTATTTGGCCCAGTCTCTTATTTTCAAGTACTACTCTTGATAGAATGACAGTAACTGAGTTTACACAAGGAGCAGTAGAAAACATATCAATAGCAAAACCATACACTGATGTACATAGGATGAATCAGATATTGGTCTTAAGAACCTTCAAAAGGTTCAGCATATTGATTATAGCACAGTGTAACACTAAAATTATGTTTGGAATACATGTCACTGTTGTCTTTTTGATATGTACTGCACCTCTCATTCTTATACTTCTAGAAGCAGCGCAGCTCCCCAAACAGGTGGCAGTCATTCGCTGCCGGGGACACCAAGCTCCATCAGATCCAATTGCTCATGGTAATGCCTTTGCTGATGCATAGGCCAAGTTAGCTTCTCAACAGCCATACCCTTCTCACCTTCTTCCTATCATCCACAAATCTATGCCCTCACCCTAATATTCATCAGAACAACTATAGTTGCTCCTCAAGCCTGAGTATCATCAAAACACACAAGGAGGAATTTTTAAGGGCCAATGTTCCTTCTGCCAACACAAGTGCTAGCCATTATCACCAATCTTCACAGTTGCTTTCATGTTGGTACCCAGGCTTTATATAAACTCTTAGCTCTTATCACAACACACCCTTCCTTAAAAACTATCATTTGCCAGGTTACTCAAAACTGTCAGTTCAGTGCCAAGACTGCTCCTCAGGGAAGGTTACCACCCTCCTCTTTCCCAGCCCACGAGCTCCATGGACACCCTAGGAGAGGCCTGGAAGATAGACTTTACACATGTGCCTCATTACAAGACACACAGGTACCTCCTCACTTTCGTGTGCACTTTCTCAGGATGGATAGAGGCCTTTCCTACTACTTAATGTAGTCCATAGAATTCTCATACAGGATATTATTCCCAGATTTGGGCCCCCCAGACTATTCAGTCACATAATGGCCCAGTATTCATTTCCCAAGTCACTCAAGAGGTAGCTTTGAGCCTTACTATCACTTAGCACCTACATATACCATACCATCCACAGTCCTCTGGTAAAGTAGAAAAAGACAAATGTACTCTTAAAGCCTCATCACAAAAGTCATCTTAGAGCTACATCAGCCCTGGCCTCAGCTCCTTCCCTTAGCTCTAACTAGACTTAGGGCACTCCCCAGGGCCCACACATTCCTAAAGTCCATTTGAGCTCATGTATGGTAGACCTTTTCTGCTTCAGTTTCCCCACTCCTGGTAACCTCCCAACCATTGCTTGTTATGTTCCTGTTTTATCTTTTCTCTGGTACCTGCTGAGACAATATGTGGGTACCTGCCTCCCACAACCGGAAGATACCACTCAATCGGTGCCATCAGTATTCCCTGGAGACTTAATATATCTTAAATCCTCTAAACCTACAGGATTGGACCCTATGTTGACAGGCCTCCACCTGGTCACCCTCTCAACTCCAACATCAATAAAAGTCACTGGCCTTCCCTTCTGGTTCCACATTACTTGAGCCAAATGGTGCCTAGATGACTCCCACCAGACAACCCCACCTCACAACTTGTGACACCTCTGCATCTCCACCTAACCAAGGACTCAAAAATCTGTAACTCGTGTATTGCTTCCTGATCCTGTACTCTCTGCTGTTCATCACGTTCACTGTTTGACTCTGGACTGATTTGCCTGGACGACTTTCAGGTGCCACAGAAGGTAGTTTTCATACTCTTATATTTTGCAGCAGCTTTTGGAATTCCAACCCTTGACCGTTTGTTATAAAGTTGCTAGGAACCAACTACTCTTAAATATGCTCCAACTCCTGAGTCTCATGCAGTTCTTATTCCCAACTCTCTCCAGTCCACTTTCAGCTACACAGCCTATATAAACCACAGTGCTTTCTCTGTCAGATCAAGGGATAATAGGTTCTTACAGTTTTACTGCCTCTCATCCCAAGGTTGTCTTCCATATTCCTTATTGTTGGCTAGTACCAAACCAACCAACTTGGAATGTGGTAGATTCCTGGGAAGGGACAGGAAGAGGAAAAGGAGGCACACATAAAGAGTGGAGACTGGGTTCAAAATGTACTTCACCTGTAGGAATATGTTGTTACCTGGATAGCCTATATTATCTATCCTTGACCACCCTCACTCCCCCAGCAGAAATGTGTCAATGCCAGTGTCTTCTATCGTGACACTGGGGGCTGTTCAACATAAGTATAAATAACTATGGACAAATGCTAAAAAATGCAGACCCATTTGTCTCAGTCTAGTTCATAGGTTGGTTTGATGTCAGAGAGGTAACGTTTTCAATCCCCAATGTAGCATGCCCTGAACTTCTCTTGGACAGAACCTGGGGACTCTATTTCTGTAATGCTGGTAATACATGACAGACACTTTATGGCAATTTTATGACCATAAAAACTCAACTTATATCTCCACTTCCTGTTATCGAGGTCCCAAACTACAATTCAAATGTACTACAACAACAAAAAAAATGATCATTCCTCCTGTACCTCAACTTCTATCACATACCTACAACACTCTCTCACACACCTCTAATCTCACAGGATACTGACTCTGCATCCCCTACAGGCAAGACCTCTACATGGCAGCTCCCACACTCTGGCATACCTCTCATCTATCTTTCCCACCTAGGCCTGCCATAGTAGGCCCCCTACTTATTCATAACTCTCAGCAATGGTCAGCCAATCTTACTTGTCTGATCTCTCAATCTAAAAACTACTCACTTCAATTACAAGATCTTCCTGTCACTTAAATGGACTTCTATATTCAGGGCCCCAGGAGGGCCCTGAATATAGAATATTCCACATTGAGAAACAGTGAGTTTATTAGTTCTAAGTTTTTAAAAAATATTTTGTGGGAAAGCAATGAGGATCAAAAAGCTGACCTTTGTTTAGAGGATGGAGTAATAGGAAATAGAGTTTAAGAGCAGACAGAGGACAGAGAAGCAAGTAAAGGTTGGCTCAAGCTCTATGGCAGAAAAGTGAAGGCAACAGGAATGACCTCATATTCTCAGCTGAGATGGCAAAATAACCTGATTTGTATTTTTCGAAAGTAACTGAATCTATGGTGGGAAATAGATTTGGGGACAACAGCAAGAAATGGATCAAAAAGTCAATAAGAGAACATATTGGAGGGGCCGGGGAGAGAGAGAGAGATTTTAGGAATAGCAGTTGCAGTTCTTCTCACTGCTACAGCTCAAATCCATCTTCTTTTTGAGTGTAGATCCATAGGATATGCATCTCCTCTGCACAGTTAGGTGCTGTGTGGCATTCTCCGCAAACTCAATTGTTCCTTTGCAAGTCTTACTTCACTTTCATCACTTTTCTTCATGTCTTTCTCATTTAGGTCAGAGTTTCTCTCATAGCTCACGCATTCTTGACATGTGATCCTACTCATTCACTACTTCTTTCTCTTTTCTCTGGGCAGGGCTAATAGTCTGGATGCCCCATTTGTATAAAAATTTTATGAATGATGATCCTCAAGTAGCAGCACAAAGACACTTGATCACTGGTTGAAACACATTTTACCCACGAGTCACAGATCATATCCCACTTCAAAGAGGTTCTCGTCAGTTCCTTCTAGTCATTAAGATGTCCCTGTCCTAATGATTGTATTTTGGATAGGAAGAGAGAGATAAAATTACCTTCTATTGAGAGAAGTATGGGGAAAAATAGCACATATCTTCTTCTTTATTTAAATTAGCTAACCCATTTGGTAAGGCAAACATTTCAAGTGAATCATACAATTTTGACAAAGAAAAATTATGGTCAGTAGGCTATCATCCTTGAAATCAGACATTCTTTTGGAATAACCAATAAAAAGTCGAGTTCTCCAAGAATCAGTAGTTAAACACCAAGGAGATTCCTAAACTCCTTTTATCTTGCTCTATTGCTCCAATGTCCATAGAATAACATGAACTTATCATGACATGAGTGTCAGTCTTTTTATGTTTGCATGAACTTAGGGACCAGCTGACATACAACTACACTTCATAGTCATATATATGTTTCTCTGCTGTTAGGTTCCAGGATAACCATAGCATCACAGAGTCTTGCCTGCAATGAACTTTTAAAAAATATCTCACCAGAAGTTATTGCCTTTATTATTAGATGAAGGAAAGGGTGATTTTCCCAACTCCCTGGGACAGATTTACTGGATGGAATTTCACAGCTATAATGGAGAGAAAATAAAGCATTCTCTGCTGTTGCCAATAACATAAAAAAGTAAAATATTCCATGTCCTTAAAACAAACAATCTTAAAACAGTCGTATGAATGGCATATCGATAAAAAAGTAATATTACCATACTAGCACACACGTTGCATACACCAAATGGTGAGATTTTAAACTCCTCAGATATATCTCAAAAGTTTTCTGTGATTTACATAAATTTTGCAACCATAGCCCAAGAATAAGAATATTGTTTTACTACTAATGTCTTCTTTTGGACTCTTTCTGCTACTGAATTTACAACATTAAAATAAAAACATCGAGCTTAAATCCTGTTCTAAGTTCTTCCATGATAAAATTATGAGACAAGTCTCATCATCTCTTTTGTCTTTAGTATCCTTATTTGTAAAGCAAAGGTAACTATTAGAAAATGAACCTAAATGTCTTTTCAATTTTGCATGTTTTCCTTTACTAAGATTTGCCATTGAAGAAAAATGTTAAAAAAAAAAAAAAAAGAAGAAGAAGCAGTTTTGTGCTTATTGTCAATGTTATTTTTACAGAGTGGAAAACCTGTGATGCTGCGGGGATTTTTTTCTTAAAAATTAGAATGAAGTTCACTGCTCCACATTCAGCTGTGCTTCCTTGTCTTAATATGCAAGGCTGCCAGTTTTCCACTATGTAATCATCTCTTATTCAGAAGATGATCTGCACTCAATAATGAGCTCATGAAAGTCATCAGTGAGAAGAACAAAAAACTAATGAATGAATGGCAGGAAAAAGAAAGCTTCATTCACATCTAAGAATTAGGGTATTAAACAGTTTATTTACACTACCTAAATTTAATCAACCTTGTTATTTTTGCTTTGTGCTTATCTGATCACATATCTTTCAGTGTAGCAATTTCTATCAAGTTCATATTATATGGAAAGAATCATTATTCCTTGTCATTTCTCACCTCAAATATTATGGCTTATGTAAAAGGTGGTGTACAGATAAAATAGTGGAAACCAGGTTTCAAAACCACACAATGCCACTGATAATACCATTGAACCTAAGTATCATACCCTACTGCCTATGATAATATTTATTCCTCATATATTTTAGAATACTATCATTCCTTTAATTACTCTCCTATGTTTGCTTGCTATTATAGTTTATGTAGCTTATGCCAAAATAAAAGTTGACTAGGAGTAAACCTTGTAACAAGGCACCCTATTTTGGAAAACTTCATGGTAGATTTGAAAATATCTCCAGCTTGGGTAGAGACAGAGGCATTAGGTTCTAATTAAACACAGACATGCTGTTCATCCATGGAAATACTGTGAGGGAAGCAACTATGCTCTCCCACTTAATGGCGGGACATATGAATTTAATGACGGTGCTTGGACATGCTTTATTCCAGATGAGAGCATAACCACAATCGACCCATTGTAGAAATGTAATGTTTCATATGAGCTTCTAGGATGCAGAGTTTCAGAACTAAAAGGGAGAAGTATGGTACCTGTAGAGATTTCAATTAGGAAATTCTTGAGGTTTGGGAGAAATTAACTCAGAATAAGCAGAGTGACCGTGGTTGAATGAATAATGAGAAAATGAATATTTCAGAATAATAGTGAATGAATAAAAATAGGGAAGGGTTAAGGAGAAAGTGGAGTACAACAGAAAACATAAGAAAATGTCAGAGAAAGAGGCTAACACCATGATGAGAACTTTTAACATGTCCCCTTTATATATGAGGTTTACTTTAATCCTTGATAACATTTCATTGTGTGTTTTTATTTGCATTAGCTAAACAAACTGGAATCCCAAATTCAAGAAAGAGCATATAAGGAAAGTTTGTAAATATGAGGGTCTTATTTTTGGAAGGGAATGCTCATCTTCAGTTTTATCCTGGAGGAGAATATGTATGAGTGTAAAATAGAAAAGGTCACTCTGGGCTATATCTTGGTGATATGGTACCTTCAGTATGGAACTTAATGGTGTAATCTTGTGATCAAGGGAAAATCTGTTGGCTTGATTTCATTTTAAAAATGCTGAAACTAAAATGTGCTCAAATAGATGCTTATCATGATCAATACATTGGGTCAACATGAGAAGTTTAGAAGTTTTAACTAAACAACTCAGCAGGGGAGCATAGTATGGCTACCATCCAAGCAAAGGCATGTCCTTGCTCACATTGATAGATGAGAAGAGTAACCAGCCAGGGTCCTCCTCCATAGGGCAAGAACTCAAATGGACCGTTGGAGTTAATGTGACACTCACAGGGACCAGTTGCTTCCAGTGGAGGTCAGAGACTCTGTCCTTCAAAGCCCGAACTCACTTATCAGGTGGGTGTATGTCTGGTCAGCTCTCTTTCTGCATTGGTCTGCTGTAGTTGTTTCTCACCCAGCCACTTTTGGAAGGTGCAACTGCAATCCCTGAATCTGCTGCCAGATCTCTACTTCATCCCTGAGGATGCTGGCTTTCTAGACTTACTTTCTTCCCCTAGGCATTGTCCTCATCCAGGATTAGCTCAGTTGTTTAATCCTCAGTTCAGCTCTCTCATGTCATGGTGAGAAAAATGCAGAACCAGTTTGGAGTTGGTGAATGATATAACCTTTGAAGTTATATGTGAACTAGCATCTTACTCAACTTCTCTGAATATATACATGTGTGTGTGTGTGTGTGTGTGTATGTGTGTGTGTGTGTACTTCAATTAATTATTGAACTTCCCTAGATTTAGGGTTTTTTTTTTCCTGAGAAACCAGGAAACAATAACAGATCCTTACAAACAGTAAGGCACCTGGAACAAAAAAAGCCCTAATTAGATTTTTTTTTACCTTAAAAATTCAACTGGATTGATCATTAGTGGCATCTGCATAACAAATTCTGTTTCTTCCTTCTATGGTTAGACATATTTGAATGGGAAGTATTGACTTTCTTCCCAAAGAAATTACAGCTTCATGCTTGCTATTCAATGTTAAATATGTACACTTAGAGTATACCATTTATAGTTTTCATCATGAAGTTTTCTTTGGGCTAGTTGGAATGTAACACAATTAAAAAAAAAAAACAGATGTCGTATTCATTTTAATACAACAGATGTTGCATACTTGAAAAATGTAACAAAATTCTCATTCTTCTCTTATGTTAGACTGTTTCCACTTTTGTTTACATAAGGAAATGCGCAAGCAGATTTTACAGGGGAATATTTTGGAATTTGTTTCTGCACAATGAATCTTTGTGTACATAGACATCTGTGATGTAAAATCTCCTGGCATTGTTTCAGTAAAAACATTATTGTTTAAAGACTGTCATTTGGAATGCAATTTAAAAACTTGTTTTGAATAGCCATGGATGATAGATTCTGAGCAGAGAAATGTAAAAGTACACACCATTCATCTTTTCACACATCCATAATCATTAAACAGATAAATTTAGAAATATAATGTAATTTTACATGCCCTTCTTTAATTTGGAGGGTTTTTTAGTTTATTATTAATACATGTGTATAATCTTATAGAATGCATGCATTCCTTGTAAAAAGTTGGCAACTGGACATAATGCATCTCAATTCTTCTTTTAATTACCTTTTCCTTTCCCCCTTTCCTGATCTTTTGATTGCTTTCCTTTTTGGAGATGTTTGCAGGACATAATATTCATATTCCTTCCATCAGGTAGATATAGATACATACTATGTTTCATTTAATATTTATACATTTCTTTTACTATTTTCCACATTTAAACATCATTTATGTTGCTGATTCATAGTCTTTATTATTACAGCTATTTTTAAACTTAGTTCTATAAATCTCTCATATTTAGGCTATGAAAGTATGTATTTACTAGTTTCCTGAAAGTAGAAATTTTTATATTTATTTATTTATTTCGTAGGAAATTACCAAGGAAAACTATACAGTTTACTCTCTGTACAGCTCCTTAGCAGAACAAATAGCACCTCTAATTAAAGGAGCTAAAGGTTTTGGTAGATAAGCACAGGTTTGAAATGATTCCAAGATGCAGTAAGTGCTCTGGAGAGCATAGGGAGGGAGCTGACCTCCTCGGTTTCGGAGGAGGCTCAAGCAGAGAGCTGAGGAATGAACACAAGCTAGAGGAGTGGTGGAGGAAGGGCGTTTTACACACAAGCCTGGACTTAGGGAACCAGAACACTTTCAAGGAAAGGTGTAACCCACCTGTAGGTAGCAGCCAGCTAATAAATGGTTGTGGTAAACACTTTTTGGAAGCAAAATTTTAAAAATCATGGAAGACAATTTGTGTGTGTGTGTGTGTGTGTGTGTGTGGCCAGCTCAGCCCACCCTGTGGGTGGGGCTACTAGTGCATGTGGTACTGGGATCCAACCTTGGTCCCTGTGCTCCCAAAGTTTGCCTAATCAGGAGCTTTAGACCTCTGAGCTATCTTGCTAGCCCCAGACCTTTTTGAAACAGAGCAAAATAAAGAGATTTGGAGTTTTAAAGTTTACTCTCCTAATATGGAAAAAAAAAAAATGGAGAGGGGAAAACGTAAAATCAGGTGAAAGAAAAACAATATTTACTTAAGTTAAAGAGATTTTTCTGATTGCTGGTGAAAATAGATAAATTGAAGAGTTTTACAGAAGGAAAGTTTCTTTTATTTTTTCCCATTATTTCTCTCTATACACACAAAGTGCTCCTTCTTCACACCATAAGCACCATCCAAACTGTGCAATGTGTACCCTTTCTGGTAAAATAGGAAGTGTGGCTTTGTAATTTAATTTAAGCAAATGCACTTAAGATTTTGCTTGAAAATACAATTATGTTGCCATATACATTTAATTCATTATTATACCTGCTGGGTAGTCTTCAATTTGTGATAGCAAAAAGCTACAACTTTCCACTAATGGGCAAATTTGATCACTCTCAGTTCCTCATCACCACAAATGACACCATAAAAAATATCCAGGTACTTATTCACTGTGGACTCACAAACAAGTTTAACTGGGGAATGGGTTGTTTACAATTCTTCTACTCATGAGTATATCTCTTTACATAATTGTCAGCCTTTTGTATCTTCTCTTCCTTGAATTACCTGCTCTTAACCTCTGTTCATTCATTCTTTTGGATATTTTTTTCCTTATTTACATTTTCTTGTATATTTTGGAGATAAACCTTTTGTTTTTTTAATCACCTGTTTCTTAACTATATTAATAGATTCAGTAGTAAATAAATTTCCTTCTTATGACTGAATGAGAATTGAATGCATCAGTCGTTCTGGAGATAGGACATAGACAACAATGTCATATGTTGTCAAAAGATTAAATAAGGCAAGAGGTCAGGCACTGTGTAAGATGACATTGAGTAGGGTAGGTAAAATGTGTATAATTTTAAAACATGTAATATAGGAATATTAATACCGGATTATATATTTCTGCTGTGAGGAACAAATAAAATAATTCTGTATGATGCAACATTTTATAAATGTTTTTAGGTTTTATAATTACTTTTAATGCATCTTAACAGCCTTCATGTGATTAAATACTCTGGTCAAAATTTAAATGGACAAATCAGTGTTTGTGTGGTTTTTATTTTATATTTAAAAAATAAAATGAATTATCAACTCAAAATTAAATTCAACTATATACTCAATAATACTGTTAACTAGATAATTTTGGATAGTATATTTTTCTTAAGACACAAAATCTAATTTTCCTTATTCAGAAATTTTTGGTATTTACCAAAAAAATTATAGTTTGCAATATTAGATTTATTCCTGAAGTTGTTTCTGAAAATAAATGCTTTTATAAATTAAATTAGGTTAAAATTCAGTTGGGAACAAGTTAAATTGAATGCATGAAAGGTATAAGTTCATTTAGAATTTGAGTAATAAATTGTGCTCTGAATAACTAGTATGAAGACAGTAATATACATTGTATCAATTATTGGGAATGTGCTACTAATGTGTTTTGAAACTGTTGCACTGTTATTTCTTATCAAAAGTAATAAAATAAAATAAATAAAAAATAAAATAAAATAGTAGTGTATTTAGCAACCTTGGACTTTTCTAAGAAGTCAATATTGCACAGACTATGTTTCTGTTACTATCCATATATTGTAAAACTGCAAAAGTGGAGCAATACTTGCCAAAATATAAATACAGAATACACTTACTAAACTACTTTAATAAAATCTATATTAAAAAATTTCTATGAACAAAGAAGTTTAGAAAACTTGGTGTTACTCACCATAAAGAGGGATAAACTTGAGGCTTTGATAGATAAATGGATGCAACTTGAGACCATACTTATCAATGACATAAATCAGAATCACATGAGTAAACATCATATGGTCTGACTAATGTGAGAAACTAAATGAGTAAATAAGATCACAGATGTACAATAGATATAGTAAATTTGGAAGAAACTGTTCAAAAGAAAATACAAAATATGATGGGGAAAGGAAAAAAGGGAAAATATGTACATATACAAGACTGTTGGAATAGTTATATAGCTAGTTTCCCTTAGTTCATTGAAAATAATTAGATCATTAAAAAGTTTTGTGCTAATACTGTTCACACAAGATAACATGTCTTCATCTTCTATCTTGAATAACTACTATAAAGACAACAATATGCAATGTGTCAACTATTGTAACTGTGCTACTAATCTGTCATGAAGCTGTTTCACAGTTGTTAATCTTTTTTTCTCTTTAAAATTAAAAATAGAGAAAAAACATATTCATCTTGGTAATATAGAACTGTTTCCTACTCTTTAATATACTATAGCCTTGATTCAAAAATTTGTTATCCAAAATACTCTAAAATTCTTTTCAGTACTGTCATGATATTATGAGTGAAAAATTCCAAGCCCAGCTTCCTGTACCAGGAAAGAATCAAAATTCAGGTACACTACAAACATTGCCTTTAATCTACGTGTGATGGTTATATATGAAATAAATGTTATGTTTGCTATCCTCAAGATATTTCCTTATGTTTATGGAAATATATCAAAATCTAAACAAACAAGCAAACAAACAAACAAACAAAAATCCAAGGGCCGGCCATGTAGTTCAGCAGATTAAAGCACCTTCAAACAGGTGTAGGGGCCAGGGGTTCAGTCCCAGGCCTGCCATGCCAGCCCTGTCCCCAGGGTACACTGAGATAGTGATTGAGACTGGGTGTGGTGGTGCACACCTATAATCCTAGCACTTGGGAGACTGCACACAGGAGAATCACTACAGGTCCAATCTACATAGTCAGGCCCTGAACACCCTATAGACCCTTCCCTAAAACACACACACACACACAAAAAAATCTAAAAACATTCTGGTCTAAGCTTTAAGATTAGGGATACTCAATTTACATTAGTCACTGTGAATAAATTATATAGAATTTCTCAAACTTGTTTCTGAATTATCTTGTGGGTTTATCACCAGCACATCCTGAAACACACAATATTCTTCCCATTTTTTTACTTATCTTTTCAGTTAACAAGCAATTTTTATAATTTTTATTATTATTTTGACTGTGTATTTTTCATATAGATATCCAAATGCTTCAGATCCATTACTTTAAATGATTTTATTTTACTAGTTATATATGTATTTCTGGACTCTGTTTTATTCCATTGATTTATAATAGGCAAATACAAGATTGTTTTCATCACTAAAGTTTAAAGCAAGTATTAAAATCAAGTGATTTTTTTCTAAGATTACTTTACTTTAAGACTTTTATGTATAACTTTAAAAATACCTTTCTTATGTTCTTTTTTAAATAAAATTTAATTTCATTTTAAAAATTAAAACAAAAACAAGAACAAAAATCAGAAACAAAGACAGAAATAGGGTAATATATAGCAGTGTTACACATTTGTAACACTGTAACAGATTTTCAAACCAAGAATATCTGATTAACAATGGTTGATATATTATCTATTTATATTGTCAAATCTGTTGCTCAGATTAATAGATACAGTTATGTGAGATGGTACATATGGTGGCATATTACTGCTTGCTTTCAAGAAATCATAAAGTTTTATTCTTGTCTCTCTTTTTTCTTACCTTTTTTTTTTTTAAGAAAAACTTTTTTAAAGAGAATATAGCAATAATTGGCAAGACATTAGAAGTGGTACACATTTGGAATACCACCATGACAGGTATTCAAGCTTGGTTTTTGTATTACACATTGGTGTCCTCAATGTAGTTGCTTAGATAGCAGATATCAGCATACTTGACTAGCCACAGAGTTAGTCAAGGTGAAAATTCTACACATTACCTGCTAGTTTCAAAAAGCTACTGGAGATATTTAGTATAATCACCTCAGCCATTCTCTATATACATTTCCATGTTTTCCCCCACTTTTTTTCTTATCTTGTCTCCTTTCTTTCCTCTTCATTGTTTAAGTTCCATTTCCTTCTGTTTTACTATATCTGTTCAATGTTCCAGGTTTAATTTTTTCTTTCATTTTCTTCCACTAAGGAGACGATGTGATATTACACATGTTGATCTGATTTATTTCACTTATGAGTATAGCCTTTAATTGCATCTGCTTACCTATGAAAGCTTCCAGTTTGTCTTTCTTTATAGCTAAGTAATACTCCATTGTATAAAATACCATATCTTTTTCATTCATTCGTTGAGTGATGGTTATATTGGTTGCTTCCAAGATTTGGCTATGACAAATTCTGCTGCTATGAACATGAGTACACTTGAAGACAGAGGTAGGCAAGAAGTTAATGAACAAAAATCAAGCGGCAGGGAAAATACTTCCAAGAATCAACAACTGAGACCTCCTCTTATTGAAAAGTTTCTGCATGTCAAAAGAAATCACCAACAGAGTCAAAAGACAACCCACAAATTTGGAGAAAAAAAAAACAAAAAACCCTTAACTAGTAGACAAAGGTCTTCTATCTAGAATGTGTAAAGAACTAAAAAAATATTAAGGCCCAAAATGTAAAGACCCAATCCAAAAATGGGCATCTGAAATGAATACACACTTTTCAGAGGAAGAAATACAAGAGGCGAATAAATAATGAAAAAGTACTCCGCATCACTGAACTTTCAAGAAATGCAAATTAAAACAACATTGAGATGCCATCTTACCCCAGAAAGAGTGGCTATCATAAAGAGATCAATTAATAACAAATACTGAAGAGGCTATGGGTGAAAAGGAACCCTTGTCCACAGTTAGTGGGATTAGACTGTTACAACCACTATGGAAATCAGTGTGGATACTCCTCAAGAAACCAAGACCAGAAATCCCATTCAGCTATTCCCCATCTGGGTATTTTCCCAGAAAAAGTGAAAACTTCATACTGCACCCTTCTTATTTTCTAAAATATCAGTGATTAAAAAAAAAATAATGAATAAATAAATAAAATATCAGTGATGGCTTTGAATCTGTACACCAACTTAGGTAAAAGTGGCATAATGATTTGAATCTTCCACTGCATGAGAACAGGGTATTTTTCCAATTATCTTAATCTCCTTTAATATCTATCTATCATCTATCTATCTATCTATCTATCTATCTATCTATCTATCTATCTATCTATCTATCTACCTATCTATCTGTTGTAATGTTCTGTGTGGGTGCCGAAAGAAACGACGAGAAGACCCAATGAAGGTAGTTCAAAGAACTCACCGAGATCTGCCTCTCTCTAAGTGAGCCCAGAATTCTAGAAGCATCTCCTTTTTATTTAGGTCACACAATAGAAGATTTACAGGGAGGAGAGGGGATCACCAACATCTTAAGGGTGGAGATATCTATCAGGATTAAGCTGTTACATCTTTTTTAGATTCTAGTCTTCTAAGATCCCTAAGTAACACATTACAACCCACCCTAAACTTTGTTTATTGTTCTTTGCTTCATTAAGAAGCTATATCTACGTACCTATCTAATCTGTCAAGTATGTATGCATCTATCATCTGTTGGTTTTTGTGCTGCTGGGGGTGGACGCTAGGACTTATCTCATGCCAGTTAAGTATTCTACCTCTATGCTACAACCTCATTTTCTTTTTCTTTTGAATCAAGGTCTCCCTAACACAGCCATCAAAGGGCTGGAGTTATAGGTATACACTCCCTGGGCCCCTGCAATAGTTTAAAATTTTCACTGTCAGGCTTGCCACTGACATGACAATAACACACATAATGTGCTTTTTTTTGTATTTATCCTGCTTGAGGATATCAGACCTTTCAAATTTGTGGACTTTAAGAAAATTTAGGACCATTATATCTAATTTTTACCTAATTGAGACAATTAGCATTTCTTCTATCTTGCCCCCCCCCTTTTTTTTGTAATTATAAGTGTAGGATAATCTGATACTGCTTTACAGCTCTTAGTTTTTTTTCCTTTGTGTAATTCCTATTTATTTGTATCTATCTTCCAGTACATTGATGGTTCTAACAGACTTTACTGATTATTTACAGCTAATATTATACTTTTCATTTTTATTATTAATATTTTATTTTTACTGATTTTCATGTCTCCTAATTTTCTCCTTGCTATGCATAACATCTATTTTTTCAATATGTCCTTTAACATAAAAATATGTTTAAAGACCTTGTTTTGATAATTCCAACACCCATATCTCTCTGTATAGTTTTGTTGATCACTTAATTTATTAAAAATGAATCGGAATTTGTTTTGTTTCTGTCTCTTGTGCTGTGTAATTAAATACTAGACATTGTAAAAGTAAAAAATAGTAGAATATTAGGTTAAATAATATTATACCGGAAAACAGAAAAGCATCTTCTTTGTTATCCCCCTCAGGGTTGGAGTTGAGTAAATCTAAAAAGGATTCAGTTGGGCTTCCTATTATTAACTGCAGTGCATTATGGTCTCCAATTTTTTGCACTATTGGATCTGCCACCTTGTGCTTATCAAGACAGAGCTATTGGGATATGTTTCTCAGTGTGCCTTCTCCAGCTTCAGCTTTGAGTAATCCTTGTAGCACTCTTCATTCTGGTTATGTGTTACCTGAGTCAAAAATTGTTGTGTTTTCTCGATTCTTCTGTTCTAGTCATCTTCTTGCCTGAGTTTCAGGATGACATGAGTGTCAGCCAGGGTGTAGAGGCTGTGTCTCTTAGTGTTATGGTTTGTTTTAGATGCCATTGGTCATAGGTGGAGTTTTGGTTATAGGTGGAGTTTTGGTCATAGGTGGAGTTTTCAAGGGTAGTTGGATCTAGAACGCGTTATGCTAGGATCAAGAGTAAGTGATTACTAAATTAGCCTACTGATTGGTTTGCATACTTTTGGGAGTGAATAATGAAAAGGCCCGCCTAGGCGTTCCCGACAGTATATACAGGCCAGCAAGGGCTGCAGCTGTTTCTTACTGCTGTGCTACTTTGCTGACCTCCTTCTGTCACGAGCTATTTCTTTTCTGTAGTGGTGTCTGCCATGCTCCCCTGCCTTGGAGCAGACTCAAATCTCTACTAACTGTGGTCTGAAATAAACTTTTCCTCCTTTAACTTTGGATTGCAGATATTTGATCTCAGCAATGAGACAAGTAACTAAGACACTGATCTTTTTGTAATTATTATAAGAAGGTTTTTCTTATTCTTCTCCACTGGAGGTTCATACCCTGTTTTTTAGTAGTGACAATACTGGTTGAAATCACCTTCTCTACTCTTTCCTGAAAAGAAACTGACCTATGTTTACATAAGATTCTGGGCAGGAGTGAGTATCTTGCCTCCCAAAAGCAGGTCATTTACTTATCAGTACAGAGTTGTAGGGCCAAATTTTCTACTCTCCTCTAGTGGCAATTTACAATCTGGGATGGAGTGAATTAAAGTGGGCTTTTTTTTTTTTTTTTTTTTCCTGTAACCAAAAGTCAATAATTTGTTATTCTTTTAAAGCAGGATCAAGTTGGGAGTTTGAGGTGTTCACCCTTTTCATTTTCATAGATAGTTTTTACCTTTATCAGAAAACAGGCTAAGGATCTCGGTGGGTTTCTCCAGCAGTTTATGACTATCCCCTTGTAGAAGCTGATCTCTACTCTGTGATATCACCTTAAATCACCTACAAACATTGGCAGGATTTGAACTTCAGTATTTTTGATAGTTTCTTAAATACCCTGCCCTGCTTTCATTCTTCTAAATAATCAGTTTCTAAGATTTAGCTATTACAAATTGTGCTGCTAAAAACAAGGTTGTTCATATATCACCGTGGAATACTATTTAATTCTTTCAGATAGACACTCAGCAGGGAATAGAGGAGTTGAATGGAACCTCTAATTTTAGTGTTTTTAAGGAATTTCTACACTGATTTCCACAGTGGTTGCACCAGTGTACACTCCCACCAACAGGGAAGGTTTTCTTTTTCCCCTCAGCTTTGGCATAATTTGTTATTGATTGATTTCTTTCTTAAGTGAGATAGAATCTCCATCTCCATATTGTTTTAATTTACATTTCACAACTGAACAGTGATGTTGGACATTTTTCATATAAGTCTTTCCCATTTGCATTTATTCCTCTGAGAAGTGTGTGTTTATCTCAGATGTCCATTTTCAGATTGGATTTTTTTTTCAATTCTTTTATTGTTTAAATTTAACAATGGTTATATTACATATTTTCATCATCGGATCAGTTTAGATTAATACATATAGGTATATAAGATTGATCAAACAGTTAAACATTAACCTTTCTAAATCCACATTACTTTTTTTTCTTTTCTCCCTTTTTTTCTTTGAAAGTTAACATATTGCATATTGTCCTCACAATCATTCTATAGAGTGCAGTGTGTGGGCATGACCCACCCAGATTGGATTTTTAAATTTAGAAGATCTTATTTTTTTCAGGTCTTTACATGTTCTAGATAAAAATCCTTTGTATGAAAAACAGCAGGCTGAAGTCTTTGGACATTCTATGGATTGTCTTGCACTCTGTTGTTGATTTCTTTTGAGATGCACATCTTTTTAAAAAGATGAGATCCCAGTTATTGATACGGTAACATACTTCTTATGCAATTTGAATTTTGCTCATAAACACACATATGTCATGAAGATTTCCACCTTCTCTTCCAGTAGGTTTAGTGTTTCTATTTTAATATTTAGATCTTTAAAGATGTTTTGTTCCTTTGTCAAAAATAAGGTGGTTGGAGTGTATTTACAGCTATGTCTGCATCTTCTGGTTAGATCCACTAATCCTCAAGTTCTTTTTCTCCCCAATACCATGCTTATTTTGTCACAGTAGCTTTTTACTTTGATTTCAAGCTATGGATTATGATGCCTCCACCCTCGTCTTTGTTGCCTAAAATTGCCTTCACTATTCTAGGTCTCTTTTGCTTCCAAATGAATTTTGCGAATGTTTTTTCCAGATCTGTGATGTATGCTAATGTTATTTTGATTAGTGTAGCACTCAATTTGTATAACAATTTTAGGAGTAGGGCCATTTTCACAATCTTGGGTTTTTTCCTATCTGCAAGCAAGGGATATCTTTCCACTTTCTGATGTCATCTTCAATCTTCTTTTTCAGAATACTGTAATTTTCTTTCTTTATATGTTTAGTGCAGCCTTTATAGGGTCTCACTACACAGATAGGACTCATAGTGATCCTCCTGTTTTCACCCTCCCAAGAGCTGGGATTATAGGCACACACCACCATGCCCAGTCTCAGTTGCCATCTCAGCGAGTCCTGGGGCTGGGGCCAACAGGGCACACCAGGATCAGACCCTGATCCACGCACTTTGCCTAAGCAGGCACTTTGGGCCCCTGAGGTATCAAGCTCGCCCTTGTAATTTTCAATGTACAGATTTTTTTTTTTACTTCTTTTGTTAGGTTGACTCCTAAGTCTTTCTCTTTCATTTTTTCTTTCTTTCTTTCTTTCTTTCTTTTCTTTCTTTCTTTCTTTCTTTCTTTCTTTCTTTCTTTCTTTCTTTCTTTCTTTCTTTCTTTCTTTCCTTCTGTCTGTCTGTCTGTCTGTCTGGCTTGCTTGCTTGCTTTCTTTCTTTTGTACGATTTTGTGAAAGGTGTTATTTCCCTAATTTCTCTCTCAGTGAGTTTGTTTGTCTACAGGAATGCTGTTTGTTTTTGAATATCTACTTTGTATCCAGCTATGTTACTGAATTCGGTTATTCAAAATACAAGTAATTTGGTGGAGTTTTGGGGGATCTTCTGTGTAAAGTATCACGTCATCTGCAAATGATGATAATTTATCTTCTTCCTGTCCCATCTTTTATTCCTTTGATTTCTTTCTTTTGACTAATTGCTTTGGCTAATGTTTGTTGTAACTATTGTTTATGCCTCTCCACTGTCTTAGTTACTTTTCTCATTGCTGAGACAAAATACCTAACATCCAAGGTTAAAAGAAGAAAGTTTTATTTAGCTTATGGTTTGTAGAGGTTTTAGTCCAATACTGGATGGCTCTAAGGCAGGGTCTATGCAGAGAGGCAACCATTAATGGTCACAGAAGATACCAAAAGCCACAAAGGAGGACAAAAGGAGCATGTCTCTTTCTGTCTTTTATACTGTGTACAGGCTACACACCCTCTGGAAGGGGTGGCACTCACACCTCCAGTCTCAGCGCTACAACATGAATGAATCACCTCCAAAAAGTCCAACCTCCATGATGGCATGACGCTTTGCAGGCATACCCAGGCACAAACTATAACATTCATGAACTGTCTGAATTCAGCAAATATTTTGAGAAGAAAAATGTCAGAGTGTCAAACATGTTTAATTGTTACTCTAGCCAGTGAGATTCTAAAGGCTCCTTAAGTATCTGTTCTCTCTAAGCACCTTTCTGTCATGGTAAAGTACGGATGCTAAATCTCATGCCCCTACTCACCTTCGACATATTAACCTATGAAAAAAGTTGCTGAAGATTTTACACCTACCTTTCCATAGGTCTTATCCTCTGGAATTTTAATCTTCCTTTATCCTTATTTTTTGTTTGTTTCTATATTTATATGGTTATTTTAAACTTTATCCAACTCTTTTACTTATCCTCATTGGAAATGCTGAGAGTTATAAGATGCCCTATTACATTCTATACAAGCATAGTATAATTAGACTTTGCACTAGAATATACTTTAATATATCTTAAGACATTTCAACTGTCATTTAAAGATCAAAATGTGCTTAAAAGTTAAACTTTTAAGATATTTTCAATATAATGGTGTCCATTTTATGAACTCTTATTTTCTATATATGACTAAATTCAAAGAACCTCAAATGATAAGAACTCATTAATAACTACTAGCTAGATAGTAAATTTCTTTGGAAAGTTATCAAAAACACATCATCATGACAAAAATAAAACCATATGTAGTTTTTGAGTGGGAAAATGTGATATTACTGGTACACCAAGACAGAGGAATTTTCTAGTCTTGTTTGAATGGTTTTGAAAGAACAATTAATCATAATATTGAATAACAGGTTTCAGTAGTATTTTTCTTTAATGATATGTTTCCTGGCCTTGCTTTCCATTCTCCAAATAATCCCTAAAATTTGCCTTTTCAGTTGCTTCCATCTTTTCAGATAGTATTTCAGATATTTTTTAATGAAATAGAGTATGATCCAGAATTTATGCAAGCAGTACTCAAAAGTTTTTATTTGTGACATGATTCTTACATATCTTTTAAAAAACAGGGTCCACAAATAGATTTGATTTTTTATGACAATCCAATATTAAGCTATTTCCAGAGTCGAAAGGCATATCCAAAGCCAATCCAAAAATATACCAGTATAATCTAGTGAAATCTGTGACATGTGGGAAGAAGTAATATAATTGGCAATTTTATTTCATCTTAACCCTGAAAAATCACTCAGAAGTGTTTCTTAATTAATAACTGAGCTTTTAAAATAGTTCTAGTTTCAGTAATAAATAATCTGTTTAAAAGTGGATTATTCCACATAAGTAGTTCACAGAACTATTAAGCTTATCTTAGATATCTTTGTAGGCAATTGTTAGACTTGTATATTATATACTTCTGTTTTCATTTTGTCTTATTTTACTTTGTTCTTTATCTTTCTCCATAGCAATCAATAAAATATTCTAAGACTCAGCGGTTCTCAACCTGTGGGTCGCGACCCAGTGGGTGTCAAATGACCAAAACATAGGGGTCGCCTAAAGCCATTCAAAATCATAACTGTAGCAAAATTACAGTTTTCAAGTATTCACCAAAGTTATTTTTTGGTTTGGGGTCATTGTAACATGAGGAACTGTATTGTGGGGTCATGGCATTAGAAAGGTTGAGAACCACTGTATACATCTTTGGATTAAGTATAAAAGACAGTACATTGTGTATATCCAGGATAATTTGATTTTATTAACTAGATTTTAAAATATTAAATGGGTGCCGAAGAAAACACACAATAGAATATAGGGTTCCTGTCATCCCCCTAAAGTGAAAAGAGAGAGAGAGAGAGAGAGAGAGAGAGAGAGAGAGAGAGAGAGAGAGAGAGAGATGTGCACAAGCAAAATGTTAGAACAATTTTGATCTAAGTTATGTGAAGTTCTCTGTAAGCCAGCATTTTCTTTGGCAAGCAGTTACTTCAGTAGGATGCAAAAGGAAACAAATTTAAAACAGCTAAGTCTTGGGAACAACCCAAATACCCACTAACCATACAGTGAGAAAAAATGTTACATTTTTATACAGTGGGGTACTACTCAGATGAAAAAATGATAAATTTGAGACCTTATAGGTAAATGGGTGCAACTAGAGACCATAACCATAAGCTAAGTGAACCAGGTTCATATGTATGAGCATCATATTGTCACCCTAATGTAAGAAATTGAAAGAGTAAATAAGCTTTAAAAGTCATAATAGATATAGTGAAAGGGAATAAAACTTCTCAAAAGGAAAGAACAATGGGGGTGGGAGAAAAGAGAAAAGAAGGACGGAGGAAATATATATATATGACAGAAGATAGCTATGTTAACTGCAATACTAATTTTTATTTTTTCATTGAAAGGAAAAGTTATTGCTTACATTGTTTACTCAGTTTTACATGCTTGTATCTGGTAATCTAAGCAATTATTTTGAAGAAAACAATATGCAATATAATAATCATTGTTAATTTCCTATTATTTTGTTTTGAAATTCAGTATCATTTTTATTGTTTTTTTTTCCTCTTTGTGCAATAAAAATATATATAAGCTTTTGTGTTTTCTAAAAGAACAAAGTGTATTTTTATTTTGCCAGACAATAAGATATTTTTCTCCTTGGTCTTTTTGAGAAAGGATCTCTTTATGAAGTTCAACTTGGTCTTGAATGCACTTTGTAGCCTATACTGGAGCAAAGTTACAGTGATCCTTGTACCTCAGCCTGCCAAGTGCTGAGATTATAGGCATGTATCACCAAATTTGTTCATCAAGGTGGTTGTTTTGAAGAGTACAAAAAACGAAGCATAAATAAATTGGTTAACTCTCTAGGTGACTCTTCTTAGGCACACTCTACATCATCAAACCCTTTCCTCTGTGGCCCCATAATCTCCTTGAATAGAAAATTTGGGACACCACTGAGTTTTAGGATGTTATAGCACAGGTTCTCTTATGTCCTGAATTCTCACTGACCTTGAAGTGCTAGGGCCAAAATATTGGCTATCCTTGTAGCCCTTCTTTTTCTCTAATTTTTGGTCTGTAAACTTAGGTTCTTAACCCTCCAGAGGAGAAGCATAGTGATGCTATTACTCTATAACATAGGTACTTGAGCTTCTGAATATTAAACATCTTAGACTTAACTTAGAATTGGTATTTTCCATCAATCATTGATATTCTGATAAATCCCTATATAATGTGATAAAAGCAGTTACACATTTTTACACAGAAATTTAGAAATCTAAGCATATATAAAATTGCAGCCCGTCAATGCTACGGCATTTTTCCTTGTCTCCTACTCTCTTTTAATACCCTTTTTTGTTTTCTTGTAAAACAACTATTTACTTGAGAGAGAGAGAGAGAGAGTATAGCAATAACTGAAATTAGATTAGAAGAAGCACACATCCAAATGACTAGAATATCAAGCATTTCAAGCAGTTTTAGTGTTACACATTGCTATCCTCAGTGCGGAAAAATCTGCTGAAGGTTCTTAGGACCACTGTCTAATTCATCTTGTGTATATAAGTGCATGGTTTTGCTACTGCCATGTTTCCTATCTTTTCTGCTTGCAGTTTCATTGTTTAACCCTTAAGTTCTTGATTTCCATTCAGCTTTTTTATGCCTTTCCAGTTTTATTTCTTCTTTTGCGTTCTTACACTGGGGAAACTATACGATATTTACACATGTAGGTCTGCTTTATTTTCTCAGGCTTTCATAAAAAGCAAACTGGTCAAGCAATGGCCATGACTCATCCAGATGGCTGACACTGTGCTACAAAGCACTGTACATGATTTCAAGGTAAATCCTGAGGGAATTTGACTGACCTTGGGAGATACAAAAGTTACATGTCCTGTTATACAGGTCTTGCTTTAAATTGCGCTTAACCACCCAGCAGAAAAATTTAGCCATGAGGCATAAACAGCAAAGCTTGATTAGTATGTTGAGCTATAGAAGGCTTAAGCCAACAGCTTCTGACATTGCCAGTTCTGCCAATAACCCACTGTGATTATGGAATGTTGGACTTTGTACACAACTACTTTCTCTTAGTTCAATGAGAAGAAATTTTTGTATCAGTAATGATTAGAAAAATTATCATGTCTGCATCCTGTGCTCTAAATAACTACAATGAGGACAACAATATGCATTGTATCAATTATTGGGAATGTACTACTAATGTGTTTTGAAACTGTCACATTGTTATTTCTTCTTAAAAGTAATTTTTAAAAATAAAATAATAAAAAGTTAAAAACCAGTGAAATTTGGTTACAGTAGAATGAAAACTCTCACATGACAAAATATCAAATAAATAAATAAATTTAAGAGGCAAGATATAAACTGATACTATTTATTATACTCTTTAGTTGACAAAGGATTTATACATAGACTCTACAAAGAAATTATATAAATTAATAATAAAAAGACTTGCATAGAAAAATAGGCAAAACATATGTCCAGAATTTGCCTAAAAAAGGAAACCCAACAAATATTATACATATTTTAATATTATTAAAAGGAACTAGGGTGAGAAGGGTTGAAGAAGTAGGAAGGGATCTAGGAAAGATCTATAGTAAGGTGGAAGATTGACAATTTGTGTAAATTTGTTAAGTAAGGCAACTGAAAGCTTCAAGAAAGAGCAGGAGGGGTGGGAGCCCAGATCTTGGATGTAAGGTATCTGTAGGAATACCTCAAATAAAAACCCTTCTGTAGAAAACAGAAGAAGTATATACATGCATATTTGGGTATTTTTCTACCCAAGTACAGTCAGGAATTTTATTTGTTCTTTTAAGTGTATCAATTTTTTTGTGAAACTAAAGGTAGCATCAATTAAAATTAAATGTTCATGGTAGGAAGTTGAGAGAAAAGTTAAGTTTAAGGATTGTTTCAGTACCTTTGAGCTATTATAACAAAAAATCTACCCATAGTTCATAACTCAGAAAAATTAGAAATTGCGATGGTAGAAAAAAAGATGAAGTGCTGAGTTTTTAAAATTTGAACTAATTTGAGCATCTGTGTATTCTACAGTATGACAGATAGAGTTGTTGATTCAGCATAGAACAAAAAAGGTAATTAGAGATCTGTGGTTTGGATAAATTATCTCTATTAGCATTCTGTGAGTCAGAAAAGATATACTCTAGTGTAGCAACAAAGTCTCAAAGAGTATAGAGAACTGACTAGAAGATAGGTAGAATACAGGAATATGAATGCAAAAAGGGTTATGTAATACCTTCAGTAGTCTTCCTAAAATACAAAATTACAATATGTATACATGGAGGAATCACTTCGGTGGATATCTTGGAGTACATACATGCTTACAAGTTATATTCTGTAACAGTGTCATGCATACAGAGCAATAAAACCAACACACCATTCAGAGAATAAATATAAAAATTGAACATAGATATGTCTAATAAGAATGTGGCTTTAACACTACCAAAAACAAGAACAAGAATCTAATGTGTTCTTTTACTTATTAAAATCACTTGATAGGTCTAATATCCGGCTGGAGTTTTCTACTGGCTTCAAGCAAACAAGACTTCTGAGTGCTTTTTTGTTTAGAAGAACTTGGCTTGAGATACATTTTGGCTGTGCTCAACATTGAATAACTGGGACATTAAAGTAGGGCTGCTCGAAGGAAGGCCAAAGAACCCAGCCTGCTGCCGTAGGCAGTGTGTGTCCTACTCAGGGTAGCACTTGAGAATTCATGTCATCAGAAGTAAGTGGTTTGTTCTTATTGAAGAAGACTCAGCCCCTGAAGGCATGCCAAATAGTGTTTGAAGAAATGAATCAAGCTGTAAATCCCAGGTGCTCCTCAGAGTTGATTTTGCACAGAGGACAAAAGAAGCATTTGTGAGGTGGCAGAGCATCTAGGAAGGGAATTCTTTCAAAGTTCTGTAGCCTAGGGCCACCTTGGCATAGGCAAAATTGTTGGGCAGCACTGGGATTTGTATGTCCATCTGTTTTTGCCAGGAAATAGTTACCCCATAGTCTAACACTGTCTGTTGCTAAATTGGGGCAGGCAGTTACTATAATTCTATGGCATTAATAGCCTTCTTTGGAGTGGAATAAAAGTTCTGGAGATGTGCTGTGCTCGCCACGAAGCATGCTTTCCAAAGAGACCGAATGGAGGAGAAACCAAGTTATTCCTGTGCAGGCCACAAAAAGCTGGGTGCCAAATTCTGCTAGATGGTGTTTAGTAACTGCTCGCCATCTCTCATCCAAGTTCTGGCCATCTTTTAGGCCCCAAAAATGGAAAGGGCATGATTCTAAATCAAAATCAGGGCTTATGGAAGAAGGGAATATGCACATGTATACAGATTCTATGGGTTTCATTGTCAATCTTAAAATATATTTCATTAAATCACACATTTTAGTAATAACAATACTGTAGTGTATATACTAAACATATACATATGAATGTATATACTAGAAGCCACAGATAGAATATCTTATGATTATAAGAGAGAAGTATTGGTTAAGCAGACTCATCTCGAAGGTGGAGAAATGGAGATCTGATAATGTCCAGTAATTTGCCCAGAGTTACAGAGGTAGGTAGTGACCAAGCCAAGCTTAAAACCCCAGTCTTCTGATTTTCTGTCCTTGTCCACATTATCAACTAATCTGTGCCTAATTCCCTAATTTCTTGCTCTCAGCTTTTACCCATGACGTGGAATATCTTCACTAAGTTCAAGATCTTAACCTCTGAAGTTAACAATTCCTGTTGCAAAATGCTTAAAGAATACTAAATATAGAAAATATTTTAAAGAGAATACCTAACTGGATTTCATAAGTTAAAGTATTAGGTCTTGTTTATATGTCTTTTTCCTTTTCCCCTCCTACCCTAAGTATTACAGATATAATACTTACATCTGTAATATCTGTATATCAAATATTAAGCTTAGTATACCAAAGCAAACTGTTACATCCTGTATTGTCATCCATATATGTCAATTGATCTGTCTCCTTACCTATTCATGCACACATAATTATATAATTATGCATCTTTATTTTGCTCAATATTGTGTTTTTGAGATTGAACTTAATCTTGTACAATATTCCTTGATATTAATGTGCCAATATCATTATTTTTCATGTATTTTAATACAGGGACTACAGGGTTTCATTACACAGATCAGACTCATAGTGATAATCCTGATTTCAGTCTTCTAAGAGCTGGGATTATGGGTACGCACCACCAAGCCCAGTCTCAGGCACCATCTCAGCAGGTCCTGGGGGTAAAGCCAGAATGGCAGCCAAGGATCAAAACGTAGTCCCTGCGCCTATCTAAGCAGGCACTTTAGTCTGCTGAGCTCTTTGGCTAGCCCTTGATCAATATTATTAAACCATTCTCTTACCGATAAATACAACTTGAAAAACCTTTCCCAATACACAGTGTTCAATTAATATATATATATATATATATATATATATATATATATATCTTCAGGAATCTTTTTAATAACTCATTTAGGGCTCAGAGGTAGAGTTGCTCATTTAAAGAATGTATGTATCTGTATAGATAGACGACCAGCTTCCCAGGAGAGGTACTAGAACCTTGGAGCATGGTACCTTCCATAAGATAGAATTTAGAAACATGATTCAAATTAAGTACCTTGGAATAAAAAGACTGTCATGGTTTACCTAAGAGGGTCGATCTAGTCACATGAATCTTTAATATTGGAAAGATGCAAAATATAATCAGAGAATTAAGATTTGAAAAAAAAAAAACTGCTCTACCATTGCTAGCGTGTAAAGTGGAGGAGGGGAGCCTTGGGCAAGGAATGTGGGTGGCCCTTAGACTGGAATGGAAAACTATGCCAAAACCCTGCAGAAAGTAATGTAGCTCTGTGGACAAACACCCTGACCTTAGCCCAGTGAGAGCCATAATTGACTTCTGACCTCTACAACTTTAAGCTAACAAATTTGTGATATTTTAATCCATGAAGTTTATGGTGATTTGTTATAGCAGCAATAAAAATGAATACCACGAGCCCTCAAGGTACCATCCTAACACATGGGCAACTTGGGTCATGATCAGAATTTTAGTCTTATCTGACTATCAAAATGGATTTCTGACCCAAATGCTGACCCAAGCGCCTCCAGATGGTCTCAGACACAGAGTTTACCTTAAAGAGTCATGGAAGTAACGTTACAATGTCTTTTCTTGAAGTTAATTGAGAAGTCCTGGGCTAATGTCTCTGTGAGGACATTGAGATCTCCTATAATCAGGAGAAGAACTTTGAAGGCTGAGAAGAGGCTGAGCCTTCAACTGACAAGCTGGGTTGCTACCAGCCTTCAGGAATGAATTGAGTTCATAATCAGGGATCACTACCATGTTAAACTTTAATAGTTGGGTATATTTCCTTCTGAAGTGGCTGCACTTCATGTATGTGCTTACTGTCGGGGCATAAAAATCCATATCACCAGGACTGGGGAGATAGCTCTGTGGCACAAGTGCCTGCCTGGCAAGTGTAAGGTCGTGAGTTTGAACCCTGGTCCGGCAAAAAATAAATAAATAAGAATAAAAAATAAAAAAATAAAATTCATATCACCTACTAGTCTTATAGATCTAGCCTTTAAATATTTTATTGCTGAGTTTGAAAAGTTATTTGATTTCAGTGCACATATGATTTTTGACTTTTGTAATAATTTATGGGATTGAACATTTTACCTCAATTTTCTTGGACATTCAGTCATTCCATCTTAGGAGAACCTTGCTTTCATACATTACCCTTAATTCACATTGGGCTATTGTTATTTGTGATTCATTTATAATCATTTATACATTCTGCTCATACTGCAGAGATAGAAAATCACATTCTGTAGCTTTCTTTACCTTTTCTCATGGTATGCTATAAAATAGAAATTTTAGTTTTGCTGTTGCTCGAGACAAGGTTTCACTCTATATTCAAGCTGGCTCTGCTCACTATGTAGCTCAGGCTGACTACGAGTTCCAGGTGATTCCCTTGCCCTGGCCTTCCAGATGTGCACCACTGCACCTGTTGCAAATAGAGAACTTGTATCTCAGTGACTGTATGTTTATTTAGTGGTATCAATTGTTGTGAAATAATTTTGCTAACAAATTTGTCATTTGTCTGTTTCATATGGATTGATGAGTTCTTTGGTATAAATTTCTTCATAATTTTCATGGTATCAAATATTCTAGATGGCAAGGTAGGATTTTTTTTCTCCATTTTTATGCTCTTTTTCATCAATTAATACAAATTTTATTTTTTCTTTCCTAAATGGAGCATTTTTTGTTTCGTTTTACTTATTGTTCTTTCTGTATTCTTTGTTTCTCTTTTCACTTATTCCATTATTATCTCTTAGCTGAATTAAACTATTTATTTTTTATTTTCTTACTCATTTTCAGTGAAAACATATATATATATATATAATTTTCCCTCTAATTGTTTGCTTGGCATACATTTCACAAGTTTTAATATGCAATATTTTTATTTTTATTCAGTTTTGATTATTCTTTACCTTCTATTGGAATGTTTTATTTTACACATACTGTACATAGCAATAATGTTTAAACTTTCCTAAAGTCTATATTTTATTTTTAAATTAATTAATTCATATGGCATAGTCATTGTTTAATAATACATTTCTACAATTTTAAGATATCATACTTTGTTATAATTTGTGTCTAGATGTCCCCCCAAAGTTATATGCAGTCCTGGGGTCTGCTTCTTGTGATGGATTCATGGTTCAGTGTTGGGTGTATGGAGGTGGGTGCTACACCCTCCCTGGGAAGACCACCTGCTTACAGTACAAGGGAGGGCAAGAGGCTTCCTCCTCCCTCTACTCCTCCCTTTTCTCTCTTGTTACTTCTACTGTGTTCCATGCCATGGACGCTTGTCCCTGTCTTGGAGCCAGCAGAGTATGAACTGAAACCTCCACAAGCTATGAGCTAAAGAAGTGTGTCCTTCCTTAATTCTGAAAGTCAATTATTTTGTCCAGCAGTGAGAGAAAAGTAAGTAACACACATTTGAACTAGTATATGATTAATTCTATAATATTCTAACTTGCCTGTCTGATCTCTCTCAGCCAGTGTTCTCCTCTCTGGACCCACCAGCCACCAGAGCTTCGACCCACCCACCATCCCCACCGCCTCGACCACACGGAGCCGAGGTAGGATCCCTTCCAACCAGCGTTCTCCAGTGTTCTCTTCCCCAGGCCAGTGGCCACCAGAGCTTCAACCCACCCACTGTCCCTACCACCTGCGCCACGGGGAGCCCAGATGCAGCAGGAACAAGCTGAAGACAGCAGCCAGACCCAGCTAGGCACATCTGAACGGGAACAAGCTTGGTGCATCTGGACCCAAATTTCAATAGGCGCTAATCACATAACTTGACCAAAGTGCAGAGATCCCTGCTATGCAAAATGGCAGAGAAGGAGTAAGATGCAATCTCAGGTCCCAAGCCCACCCAGAACAAATACAGGAGACACTACCATGGAAGAAAATGGGAATCATACAGCCAAAACCTCTGAATTGGTAGAAGCTGAGGTAGACAGACAAGTGCAGAACCATATAGAGCAACTCAGATCAGAGATAACATCTGAAGTAAAAAAAGAAATGCATGAATTAATAGACTCTGAAGTGGAAAAACAACTGAAGAAACGTATAGAGAAAACAAGACCAGAAATAACCTCTGAAGTAATATTTTAACTTAAAAAAATACATATTCTTTAGCAAATCAGCAAGGTTTGTTGTTTTGTTTTGTTTTGGTCTTTCTAAGACAGGGTCTTGCTATGCAGGTCAGGTTGGCCTTGAGCTCACTTTTGTAGCCCAACCTGATCTCAAACTGGCACTGATCCTCCTGTCTCTGCCTCCCAAGTGCTGGGATTACAGGCGTGTGCCACCATGCTCGGCCAAGTAAGCAAGTATTCTATGAAGAAAATTTCCCTAGATCCTTTATATATGCTATTTTTTATTTTATGAAAATATAAAACAGAATTTCAAGCAATATAAAAGAATAGCAATAGTTGATATATTGTCTATCATTATCTTTAAAGTAATCACTAAGAGTAAAAGATATAAACCAAAAGATTTTGTAAAAAATAATACAAAACTTTCTTTTCAGTAATCTGAAATAAACTAGTAATATTCATGTAACAAATTAGCACATTTATTCAAATATTTTTGAAACGTATATAATATGAAAATAAATAGTAAAAGGGAAGAGAGATGAATAGAAAGTAAGAAATTCAAATACGTTCTCAATTTGCATACTTTTTATCTTTTGTATGAAATCTAGAATACTTTTAATTTTTATTTAAAAAATAAAGTGATGATACAAAATTTCACAACAAGACAATAGGAGAGTAATATGGTTAATAGATTATTTATTGTTGTTTTCAAAGAAGTGGCTCAGATTATTAGACATAGGCATGAAAAAATGGATCAAACTATGTAAGCACAATGAAGTATAACTATCTTGTAGTTCCCAATGTCTGTTGTACATTTTGGATCTTATTTACTCTTTCAGCTTCCTATACTAGGGAGACAATACAATGTTTACATATGTGAGTCTGATTTAGTTCGCTTAATGGTCTCAAGTTGTAGCCATTTACCTATGAAAGTCTCAAGTTTACCTACCTGTTGACCTCACAGGAGCAAACAGCCAGGTCATGAATGTGGACCTCCTGGCAGGGAACAATGCCAGGCTTCTAGAAACTGAGGTCTATTTGCAACTGACAGCCAGTGAGAAACTGAGAACCTTAGTCTTACATCCACAAAGGCAAGACTAAACTCTTCCAAGACAATGTAAGTGTGGAATGGGTCCTCATCTCCAGAGAAGACTACAGCTACAGTTCATGTCTCCAGTGCAGCCATGTGAGACTCAAGGGAGAAGCCACCTTCTTAGCTCCAGGTCCCCTAACCCGTGGAAACTGTAACATAACAAAGGCAGAATGTTTCAAGACACTAGGTCTGTGATATTTTGTTATGCATGAATAAAAATACCAACATAAAATGTAAAAAAGAAAGTCTCAAATTTGTTCATTTTTTAAGGCTGAGTAGTACTCCATTATATAAAAAATGACATCTTTTTCTTTTTATTCCTTCATTGATGGGCATTTTGGATTGTTTCCAAGATTTAGATATTACAAATTTTAGTGTTATAAACATGAATACACACATGTTGCTGTGGTATGATGTTTTTAATACTTCTTGGAAAATACCCAGAAGGGGAACACTTTGGTCATATGGGACCTCTAGTGCTACTTTTCTAAAGAATTTCCACGCCGATTTCCGTAGTAGTTGCACCAGTCTACTCTCCTACCAAAAATAAAGAAATGTTTCTTTCTCCCCACAGCCCCACCAGCATTTGTTATTGGTTGATTCCTTGATGACAGCCATTCTCTCTGGTGTAAGAAAGAATTTTGCCACTGTTTTAATTTGTATCTCTCAAATGGCCACAGATATTAAACATTTTTTCATATATTTATTTACTGTTTGTATTTCTTCATCTGAGCAGTGTATATTCATTTCAGGTACCCATTTTTGGGTTGTGTCTTTGAATTGGGAGTGGGTAGGTTCTGATTTTTTCAATTCCTTATATGTTCTATATGTAAGCCCTTTGTATGAGGGACAATTGTTTATAATTTTTTCCCACTCTGTGGGTTGTCTTGTCACTCAGTTGGTGATTTCTTTTGATGTGGAAAAACTTTTAATAAGATGCAAGTTGTTGATCCTTTAAAATATTTCCCATATAGTCTGGATTTTGTTCCTGAAGTCTCTGCCTATTCCTATGTTCAAGAATTCTACCTACTTCCAAAATTTCTATACAGATTTAATGCAATCTGATCAAAATACCATTAGTATAACTCAAAGAACTAGAGAACACATTCATAAAATTTATTTGGAACCAGAAGAGATCTAGAATAGCAAAAGGAATTCTTGACAACAAAGGTAAAGCATAAGGTGCAACAAAATCTGACTTGAAACTATACTACAAACTACTGGGATAGAATCAGCATGTTTCTGTCAAAAATAAGCCATGAGGATTAGTAGAACAGATCAGAGGATGCAGACACCGAAAAGCACACTCAGCCACCTTACATTTCACAAAGGAGCCATACATGTCCACTAGATGGAAAATAGTCCCTTTAACAAATGTTGCTAGGAAAAAATTTACTCTCCACTTGCTGAAGACTGAAACTAAAATTAGACCCATCTCTATCCCCATGCACTAAAATAAAGTAAAAATGGGTCAAAGATATAACTATGAAAACAGAAACACTAAATCCACTGGAAGAGAAAGTAGGCAGAAATCTTGATAATACTTTTTAAAGTAATATCAAAGAGAGTAAGTAACCTGCACTAGATTAGTTAGGTAGACTTAGAACTCAAGCCTGTTTCTAGGCATTCCAGGTTTACTGGTCTTTGCACCTACTCAGGTCTTCCTCCAGAATTCATGACTTTGGTTTTAACATGAAAATATGTAAACACGGTATGAAATGAAAATACTTCTTGGAAAATAATAAAAAAGTAGATCCTGGATTTCTTTTATTAGTATTTAGACAGCACTTTAAAACTTATTTTTGTTTTAGTTTTTAGCAACTCAGAGAATGCACTTTAAGGAAGCATTCAATTTTTATGAAGTGGAAATAATTGTCTTATTCCTATGAATTGTCTTGGACATCACCTACATGGCTGCCACAAGGTAAGAACAAGGTAGGTTTTCAATTCGACATGCTGGTAGGGTTATCATCTGTGTTTCCTCTGGAAAGACTGAGAATTAAATGTCTGGACTTATTTTCAACCCAGAAGCTCAAACTTCAAGAAACGTGGGGCAAACACAGCAGCCTGAGGAAATGGAGTTAACCCAGCTGGGGCATGCATAATCATGCTGTTTTCATCAGATTAAACACCAATTCCAGCCTTGACTCTCCGCTGCCAGAATAAGAATCAACTCATTCTTTCCCTCCCTACCTCCTTACCAAGACCTCTTTGTTTTTTCCATTCCTTTCTGGCCCTTTTATGGTTCTAGTTTCAACTAGATTTCTCCCTTTTCCCCCTTTGCTGCATTTTTGGCTAAATTTAAGAATATAAGCATTCTTTCTAACTTTATTTTATCTCTGAATGGGTAAGATGAATGGATATTTGCTTTTGACTCATTCATTCATGTCAAGACATGTACTTAACACTCATAGGACATAGCATATAAAACAAATGGGAAGGCTGGAAGATAGCTCAGTGGTCTAAGCATCTGTCTGGCAAGCACAAGGACTGGGGTTTGATCCCTGGTACCACATGCCATGCTGACCCTGGAACTGGGTGTGGTGGCTCACAGCTATAATCGCCACACTGGAGAGGCTAAGACAGGAGGACCACTACAAGTCTGAAATTAATTATGAGGCCCCATATCGAATAAATAAAACAAATGGGAGATGAAGGGTGCTTCTCGTGGCGTCCATTCTATCCATCTCCATACCTTGCAAGCGGCAAGTGGCTTTCATCTTCCTGCTATCTAAGTAATAATCAGGGAGCTCTGCTGTCATAGAAGGCGGTGTTTTTCATCTGGTAGGATTTTCTTCTCAATTGTACTCTTTCTATTGTTTTCCTTTTCTACAAACAATGTTTCCTAGATAAACAGAAGAAATCAGTACTCAGTAACCATGGTTGTCTGGTGGGCCAAAATGGCAACTATATTTTATGTGTGTGTGTGTGTGTGTGTGTGTGTGTGTGTGTGTGTGTGCGTGCTTGTGTGTCTGTGTGTGTATCATATGTATGAATCTGTAATCAATTCAGAGTACTCTCATAGTATTTGAATAGGTGAATTTATACAAAGACATCAACTAAAAAAAAGTTTCCCTGGTAGTAAAGAATTACCAAGAATAAAACATAACATAGATACTGGAATGGCAAATGTATGACCAGAACTTCTAACACTTTGGGGATAGGATATCACACAAAGTTCCAGTATGTCGTGTACAGGAACAGTGTCCATGATGCTTACTAGTGGCCAGGTATTACTTGTGGGACTGAGCTACTGCTATTTACTTGATATCCACCCTGTAGACCCAGACAGAATCATGACCCATAGGGCACAGGAGAAGTCCATTAGTAGAATATGCTGATGGAAATATTCTGCTGCTGTATACAAAAGAATAGTGAAAGACTGATTTTGTATACCTCTTTTTCTCCTGTGTTTAATTATTTGCCCTATTTTGTGGGTTCTTTCCATTCTCCTTCATGGAGTTGTGGTCATTCTGATCCTTCTTCAGAATGTCTTTTTTATAGTCTGTGTAGATTTGGCTTTGTCATCATGAGATTCTTTAGTTGTTCTCTGTCAAGGGAATATTTCACTTCTCCATTGAATCTGAGAGTTTTTGCAGGGTATAGCAGTCTAGGCTGGAATTTGTTTTCTTGCAAGACTTGAAGTACTTTGCTCTATGCACTTCTTGACTTTATGGTTTGTAAAGAGAAGTCTGCTCTGATTCTAATGAGTTTTCCTTTAAGTGTGATCTGTTTCTTTTCTCTAGTAGATTTTAGTATATTGTTCCTGCGTTGAATTTCTGGGATCTTGATTACTATACGTCTGGGTTTGGTTTTAATTGGGTTGATGTTATTTAGAGTTCTATATACTTCACTTACCTCAATGTCAAATTGTTTCCCCATATTTGGAAAGTTTCTGCTATTACTTCTTCTCATATTCTTTTTATATCAATTATACAGACTCTTTCTCGTTGATGCCTATTAGTCTTATCTTGTTCATCTTTACATCAGCTTGCAAATGTGAAATTATTTTTTCTTGCATTCTAGTTGTTAATAAGAGATCTTTTGCTACTTCTTCACTAGCTGCAATTATTTCTTGAGGGTCTATTTTCACTTTCATTGAAACAGTTTTGCCAGCTTGTGACTGAGGTTTTAAGTTCCTGTATGGCACTTTGAATCTGCTTCATGCATTCCATTACTTTCCTATATTGGTCATTGAAGTATTCCATTATTTTTCTATTCTCCTCTATTTTTTAATCATTGTCTTTGAAGCACTTAGTACTTCATTTATTATAGGTATTATTTCCTTTTTTACTTTAGAAAATATTTGTGATCTGATTTCCTCTGTGCCTTTCTGCAGTTGTTTCTTTGCTTCAGATGCTACTGTCAGAGATTTCAGTGATTTCCAATTTCTTCTATGCTGTTGTCTCTTGTACTTGTTCTGGGTGGGCTCAGTGCCTGAGAGCACATTTTGCTCCTCCTCTTTGTCATTTTGTATAGCCTGCCTTCTGACTTTTGGTTTAGAGCTTTGGTAGAGTTCTTACTTTAGTACCAGTCCCACATCTACCTAGTTCAAACTCGTCCAGGTGGGTGTGGCTTGGGTCTGGCTTCTGAGCTCCACTTGTTCTTGTTGCAGCCCTTGGAGACAAACCTGCTGTGCTGCTCTGGCAAGATGTCCTGCTCCTGGATCAGCTGAGTGGGTCTTGTCTGTACTCTCTCTGCAGGGAGTTCTGTAGCAGTTTTTCATACTTGGCGTACTGGGCCTGGTTGCTGTGTCAAATGAGTTTCTGGTGGGTTCGGAGAGGTCTCAAACACACGTGCCAATCCTGGGACTTGTAGCTGGGCCAAATGAGTTTCTGGCTGCCCCCAGAGTGGTCTCACTCACGTACTGGGCCTGGTTGCTGGATCAAATGAGTTTCTGGTGAACCCAGGGAGGTCTCTCATATGTGCTGGCCCTGGTTGCTGGGCCTAATCTGGCAACTACATTTTATAAGGTTGTCCTTATCTAGGGAAAAGCTTGTTATGGAAGTGAATGCTACTGTGGTCATTAGAGCTATACTTGCCACAGCCCTGATAACAGATTGTGGGATGTGCCTAGAATGGCAGTATTTCAGCCTGACTCAACATTGAAAACAACTGGCGAAACAACCAACACTGCATCCATGAAACATAAAAACCATAGGAAAATGAAGATACCCTTGGAAGATATTGAATCCAACAGTGAGATCTAGAAGCTTCTCCAGTGCAATCTGGGAAATCTAGGGAAATCTCTTGACCTGGGAAACATCTAAAGACATAGGAAGATAGCGACTGTTGATGAACACAAGAAAAATCTCTAAATATCTCTTGATTTCATTTATCTCTAAGTTAACCAACTCTGTGAGAGTTTCAGTCACGATATCTGAGCTACAGCAACAGAATCCTAGTTGGTCTTGTTGTACTAGGTGCAGTCTGTTCACTTTACAGGTAAAACTATTTTTATGTAGTCTGTGGTACTCAGAATTGAACTTTCATACTGAGCAACATTCATAGCCCCTTTTAAAGCTTTATTTTTTTTTAAATTTTGAGGCAGGGTGGCACTAACTTGCCAATGTAAGATATGAACTTGCAATCTTCCTGCTTCAGGCTTCCAAAGTTAACATGGTGATAGTTTTAGTTCTTTTTATGTGTGACTGACTGATAAACATCTGTCATCCTCCCTAGAACAGAATCTGGACATAGTAGCCACTTATAAGTCTATTGAATGTATGAGCATACCTATGAAATATAGGCTGTTCCTATTTATGACTACTTCTTACAGTGGAATTGCACTGGGCTTATTGTGTCTGGAAGTTAAAAACCCTGGGATAGCCAAGTTTCTAGGGGAGAGCAAAGCCATGCTACATGGTAACTGAAATAGAGGCTGTGCAGAGTTAATCTCAGAGACACTAAATTGATGGAAATAGTAACCGATCTTCCCATTAGCACACAATTTTCCTCACAGACTTCATCTTTCAAAAGACTGCTGTATGTCAGCCTTACCAAGTGCATCCAATAGCAAATGTTTCCTTTTTATTTTAAAGACAAGTATTATCCAGCTGAAACTGTCAGTTTGAGATTCTACGGTGACTATACTATGCTGATATTCTTGCAAACTAAATGAGAACAAGAAACTATGTGATCAAAAGGCTTTAAGTGTTTTGAAAATAACTGGCCTTTTAGAGATCAAGGCTCATCTAGTTAGCAACTGCTGAGCTAAATCCCACAAAGACAGGATAATAACATTGTGGTAAGGACACACTTTCCCTGCGATCCTGTGTTGGCTTCTCCCCTTATACGATTATGACTAGAATATTTGGTAATTGCTGCTACAGTTAGCTAAACCATTAACCTAAAGGTAAAGGTTAATATACCTCAGACAACACAGCTGAGATGAATATTGTGTCAGTGACAAGGTCCTTTACACAATGATAGCATCAACGTGTTCACTACATTCTTATATGAAAACTGGTGTTCAAATACAACTGTTACTTTTAGTAATAATTCCAGACATGAACCACTGGCTATAAAAGTCAAGTAAATATTTAGATAATAGAACAAAAAGTCAAACACATTCCTGCCAAAGCAGGAAAGCAAACAGAGATTTCCTATATTTTACCTTGAGACAATAACTTTGCAGACTTCACTTATTTACATGGAACATGAAGAAATAATTAAAGCCAGCCCTGACTCATATTCTAGAAGTTAGATAAATAAATAATATTTTACATGAAAAAAGACTTTGAGCTTCAGAAGAAAGACTGTAGACAATATCTAAGGAATGTCATAATAGGTTTTCCTATAAGTAAACATTACATTTAAATTGTGTATACTCCCTTTTTATGAAATGCAAGGACAATTCTGGTTTGAAATTATGCAATTCACCATAGTGAGGGAAACAGTGATCTAAATATCCCCTCAAATATTGGTGCAGTTCAGTAGGCATAAAAATCCTGTGCTAACTGCAGTGAAAACTGAATCTGTGACTGAAAAGTTCACTTAGGGTGAGTCAGCAGTAGAATTCCTCTTTTCATATCCCTTTTGAATTAACTGAAAAATAGTGCTATTATACTCGCCTCCAGAACAACCTCTAATATCTTTCTTCTGCATCAATCAAGCTACACCCACCACTACATTTTTCTTAAAAACCACTAAACTGCAACACTTTTCAAAGGTTAATGATACAAACTCAGAACATTCATCAACAAACACATTCAGAAAAACAAGGATATATGCTATGCAGCAAGCAAAAGTAATATTTATGATATTGTATGTGCATGGAGCACAACCAACAAAGGATGCCTCTTTATTCCTTAGTAAAAGCAACTGAGAAAATACTGTAGCATGATTTAAAATTGACTAAGATTTTGACATTAGCGATGGTGCCAGAATTTTTCATGATGAGGTTTGTCTACCTATACCTTTGTAATGAAAGTTGAAATAGCCCTTCGATTTTCTTTAGGAAATAGATATGGAGACAATGAATAGGGGAAGAAGGAACTCCTCTTAATTCAGACCACACAAAACATGAACTTCCAATATTATATTCAGTACAGGATAGTTGTAGGCAATGGATTGATGAGCCATTGGAGGAATGGGAAGCCAAAAGGGGGGCTACAGCTCTGGAAGATTTTCCAACTCTCCCCAACCACTGCATTTCCAGTGATTAAGAGGCACCCAAACACTACTGATCAGGATGCAGGACAAGAAGTTAGCAACCTAGTGGCAACTCCTCAGAAATATTTTTTGGTTGGACTTTCTAAACACTGATGACCAAACATAATCAGCCAGAAGGCCTTTATTAATGCACACACTACTTTGCATACCCTGAGAAAATTTAATAACTAAAATAAAAAGTATTTTTATTTGTCCTTACTTGGCAACAAAAAAGAGAGACATCACTGATGTTTATGTACAAGAGACTGTGCAAGTTGCAAGTCTGTTTTTCTTGGTCTTAAACTATTGACGCTGTATGCTGTATGAGAACTTGGCAATGAGAAGTGTATAGGAATTGTATATGAAGCCTCCCGTGTAGCCCTAGATGTTATCCCCAGCACAAACAACAACAACCAAAAAATCAGGGTATTGCGGTTTTCATCATGCATAACCAACTAGAATATATTTCTCCAGGCTTAAGTATAGGTGCTGCTCACATAAATTTTTTAGGATACGTACATAAGCAAGATTGGTTTAGGAAGGAAACAAAAACTCACCTGGTCCCCAGAGATTTACAAGAATGAATAATATAAAGCAAGCCAACAATTTTAAACAAAGACTAGCCAAAAGCTACCTTCACATCTGTCTGGGAATTTGTGTGGAGGAATGGCTTTCTGGAATTGTAACAATGAAATTCTAACATTCTGATGATTTTAATCATCAGTCATAAATCTCCAAATTTTGCCAAAGTCAATATACTTTCTTTGAGCTTAAAATGTAGCAATTTTGAACTTTAAAATGCTGTTTTACTAAAAAAAAAAAAATCCAGATAGTCAACACATAGAAACTTGAATACAATAAAACATTCCTTGGACTTCAATACTGAAACATTGATGGCCTGCTTTGGCCTCTCCTAGGTAACAAATGTTAACATATTGCTGTTCTCTCCTTTATTAAACAAGAGAAATGTGTGTATGCTGCGGGTGCCTCCCTCCACACTCTTACTCCCAACCTAATGGAGCCCAAGAGAGCCCTGAATTAGGCTTTTGTCCCTTAGGGAGCCCAACTTGCACAATGGAGAAGCCTAGAAACTACTATGTGTATAATATTCACTTTTGGGTTGAGTCATTCGCTGTATATGATTGAATCTTTATATAAGATCAGTTTCTTTTAGCACTTTAAAATTGTGTACAAGGATAAAAAATTCTAAATGTCTTCCTACATCTTGCATTATTTTTATTCTAGAGTTTACAGTTGTCTGCCCATTGTGTCCTCTATACTTCTTATTAACAGAGATTCTATGGTTTTAAGATATCCACTACTTCATAGAGGTGGGTTAAGGGTACCAACTAATTGGTGAAGCAGTCACAGCAATTTCATTCTTCTCTGTGTGTGGTCTGTGCCAGGACTTGTGAAATAATTTCACTCAATGAAAAGAGAAGAACTCTCCTTTCAGGATGTTGCTGGCAAATATTTATGTTTGAAAATACAGGAAGGTAAAGTTCATCCCTTGCTGAACGTAGGTGAATGAGAAACCTAGAATGAGACAGCTACTTTGCTGCTTTGAGGAAGTTGGCCCAAAAGTAAATCAAATCTATGAGATTGCAGAGCAACAATACAGGAAAAGCAGAAAGGTGTATTAACACACCTTGAGGCCACACTGCGTCCTGCTTCTTTTATATCAGTAAATGCCTTATTCCTTATAAGCTATATTGATTATCTCTTTGTAACTTTTAGCAAAAAAAAAAATTGCTTTTTTCCCTGCTGAGAAAAATATTTTATTATTTTCTTTGCTGTATGAATATTCATCTGTTTCCCTGTTAATGGACACTTACACAAGTTTAAGAATTCTTACTATTGTTAATAGCATTACAGCAATTACCCTACCTAATTCCTCTTTATACACATTGTACAGGAGTTGTTGGGCTATGCATATAGGGTATACACATTTTCACCTGTATTAGGCATTTCAAGGTTGTTCTCCAAAGAATATAGAAACAATTTACACTCCAATGAACTTGAAATACTTCATATTAAAGCAATACATTTGAACCTCTTTCCCAACAGTATTGTACTTGCCATTTTTAGACTCTAAAATTTGTGTTCATAATGAAATGTCATCTTGTCCCTTATTTTTGCATTCCCATATTTACAAGAGAGGTTTAGAATTCTTCTTGCCACTTAACTGCCCTTTTCAAAATTGTTTATACACTCATTTTTCATTGAATTGTTTTAGTCTATTTTTAAAATTATTTAATGTTCTAGATATTAATTTTTATCAACTACATGTACTCTAAACATCTCCTAGCATATTGTCTCTTGCTTACAGTATTTTTGGTATAACATTTTACATTTAAATTTAGTAAAATTTATCAACTGTTTCATTTAAGGTTAAGATTTTTTGCTCTTTAAAAATTCTTTCTTACCTGCAAGATGTGTTGACACACCGGCAGGGCCTGCATGGCAGCCTCTAGGGCCGGGGTTGGATCCCCAGGCCTGTCATGCCAGCTCTGTCCCCAGGAGGAGCTGAGACTGGGCATGGTGGCATACACCTGCTGTAATGCCAGCTCTTGGCTGTAAATAGGTGGATCACTATGAGTCCAATCTAGTAGTAAGACCCTGAACATCCTGTAGACCCATCCCTAAAATGCAAAAAGAAAAAGTTCTTTCTTTAACCCTTTTCCATGATTCTTAACGCTATTATCTCATTTTCTTACCAATTGTAGCTTAGTCTTTTATAATTTAGTTTTTAATATATTCAGTGATTTTTGTTTTGTTTTGTTACTGTCATAATGATGTGGGGCTGCCTAAGTTTATTTATCATTTAAATCATTTGATCAGTTAAGGGCTAATAAAAATAGAAATCACACTAGGTATCCAAAGAAAGAAGCATGAAGAATTGGTTACACAAACATTAAGTGTGAAAGAACAAAAGAAGAAATGTTAGCCTAGAAATAATACTTTAAGAAAGCATGTTAAAGTATTATTTCTAGGCTAACATTTCTTCTTTTGTTTTTTCACTCTTTTAATGTTTGTGTAACCAATTCTTTAAGAAAGCATGTTAGGGCCTGGCAGGATGGCTCAGTGGTCTAAAGCGCCTGCTTGGGAAAGCTTGGGTGGCTTCAGGGACCGCGGTTCGATCCCTGGCACCACATGCTGCGCCAGCCCTGTCCTCGGGGCGGGCTGAGCCGGCCATAAAAATGAGTGAATAAACAAATAAGGATTCTGAAACAAGAAAAAAATAAATGAATAAAATAAATAAAATAAAAAAAAAAAAAAGAAAAGAAAAGAAAGCATGTTACCATCCTAGTACACCAGGCTGGGAAAAGAAAAGGGAAATCTAGGGTTACCAGACCTAGGAACTCAGAGGACTGCCTTACAGATGATGCTCAGATTTATTTGTTTGTTTGTTTGTTTGTTTTGTGATACCAGGGATTGAACTTATGACCTTCCTCAGCTCTTCAGAACTTTTGTTTGTTTATTTATTTTTATGGCCGGCTCAGCCTGCCCTCAGGGCAGGGCTGGCTCAGCATGTGGTGCCAGGGATCAAACCGCGGTCCCTGCAGCCACCCAAGCTTTCTTAAGCAGGCGCTTTAGACCACTGAGCCATCCTGCCAGGCCCCCTTCCTCAGATCTTTAAAAAGAGAAAACCACCAAATTCTTATCAGTTCTGATGGAGGTGATAAGAATGACCCTGGAGCAATAAAAGGGAATTAAAACTGGAATGAATTGTTTATTGTGAGCTCATTTTGTGAATTACTACTAGTAAGGTAATGCCAGATAAGAAGACAAGAAAAAAGAACAACAAAAACAAATTTCTCTTCCTGCATGCTTGATCACCTTCTGTTTGCAGAACCCCAGGAGAAGCCAACCATCAAGGAAATCTGGAAAAATCATGGTGCAAATTTTAAAAATATATTTAGTGCAGGGTCTATAGTGTCTTACTATACAGATCAGATTCATAGTAATCTTGTTTTCAACCTCGCAAGCTCTAGGATTGCAAGCATCTGCCACCATGCCCAGTCTCAATGGCCGGTTCATTGCTCACCGAGTCAAGGTCAGCACAGCACCTGGGGGGATTGAACCCCAGTCCTTGTGTCTACCTAAAGGGGTGCTTTAATCCACTGAGCTATATGACCAGCCATATACTGCATTCTTTGGCTGTTTGCTTTACTGAGCAACATATAGAATGGTGGGTTTGAATCTGAGATGCAACATAGGCAAATATCCAGTGTACGTGTACAAAGGGATCTTAATCCATTGGAATACAGAAGACAATATGAGTTAGCTGTATTTTTAAAGAAAGGCAAACTTATTGTTGTTAATATTTAACAGGACAATTTGAGTGTTCAGAATGATGCCATCACTCAGCTATGCCAATATTCCTGACAGTAAAAATTAGCCCCACACTTTTGCCAAAACACATATATTCCAAAGTAGACTTTATAAGAGTTACAGTTCTCGCATGGCACTTAGCATGCTATATTTAATTTGTCCCTGGTGAAATTATAGCAATAAATGAAAAGAAGTTGCTTTTCAAAAGCAGTTTCCTGTAGGAAGAGGTCATGAGAAGGCTAAGGATATTTGCATTACTAAATATGTTGCTTTGGTAATTGTTATGTATCAATTATGTACAATGAGTTTGAAATTAGAATCTAAATTAGAGTATTTTAGGGTTGGCAAGATGGTTCTGGGGTTTAAAGCACCTGCGCCTGATTGGTTAGGCAAACTTAGGCAACCACAGGAACCACGGTTCAATCCCTAGCACTATGTGCTGCTCCAGGGCAGACTGACCTGGCCATAATATATTATATATAATATATATATGGAATATATACATATAATATATATAATATATATATGGAATAAATGACTTCCAGTCATTAGTTCATTATTTTACAAAATCAGTGATTTTCTACATGGTTTTCTGAACTTCCTAAATATATATATGCCTGTGTAGTTTACACAGATTATATACATGTCTTAAATCTAAATTTTATTTGTTAGCAGAGCATGTATTATAGCATATATTTATATCAAATTTTCATTTATTATTTGCTTTAAAATGAGCAGGTCTGCCTATTCTATTCATGTGTTAGGGCTCATAAAACATTAGCTTAATGAACTTTTTTTTTTTTTTTTTTGGCTTTTTGAGACAGGGTCTCACTGTGCAGTTCAGGCTGGCTTTGAGCTCACTTTTGTAGCCCAGGCTGGTCTCGAATTCGCAGCAATCCTCCTGCCTCAGCCTCCCAAGTGCTGGGATTACAGGCATGAGCCACCACGCCCAGCAGCTTAATGAACTTTAAACTGAAAAAACGATTGGGAGGATTTCAGAAACAAGACTCTCGGACATTCCCCAACCTTTTTACTTGAAGCATGATCTTGAAGTTTTCTTGTGTTTTTGTCTAAAAATACGTCAAAAGGCCTTTATTCCAGAAAGTTCTGCCCCATACCTTTGGGAGGGAATGGTACATAAAACTACCAAGAGTCATAAACAAATCTTGCTGAGTTGCTCCCCAGTTTGTTACCATTAGGCCCCACCCTTCCCATCCAGTCATTTTCACACGACTGACTATCCACTCTTCAATGAGCCTAAGAATAAAAATACTCAGCTTCCCCAAGATCTGTGGGCCTTCATTTCTGAAGCCCCGAATGTTATGTAAAACTCTGTTAAATAAATTTGACATGTTTTTCTCTGCTATTATACAAGTACTGACGATGACCCCTGTGTTTATTGAGGAAAACATACTACTTTTTACCTATATATTGTTCTCAGTTCCTTCATTTTTGAAATGAAAGGGTCAGCATAAATTAAAGCAAAGAATGCTTTCAAATCTCAATTTTTTCTTGTTTCATAAAACTAACTTGAAGTTAGGAATCTAAATTGATTTCATTAAATTTCTGAATTCTGATGAAGTTCCATGATGAACACTGAACTTCCAAGTTCTGTGACTGGCTATTATGACCAAGATCTACAACAGATACAGATTTTCTCCTACTTTAGTTGAAAAGTTACTCTGAAGTAAAATTTCACAAGACGGTACAGCTCTCCAGGCCAGGAGACATGGAACTGATCCCTGGGCCTTCATGAGTCATTTCACAATGTCCTAAAGGTGCCATCCTGGGCAGACTGCATGGGCTGGCCTATGTTTTGCAATTGTTGCTTATTTCAGTCTGGTCCATCTACAATCCATTTTGCTAGCTTGCTTCTCTCTTCCATTTTCTTTCCGGCATCAGGATTTTCTCACTTGAAGAGAATAGATGTGGTCTTCCTTCCTGTCTTTCTGGTCTGACTAACAATACGCCTAAGCGTTCCTTGAAAGAAAAATAATATGGCCATTTGGACCATGTTGTTTTTGTGTCTGCTCCACCAGCAGCCGGCACTGCCCCAATCCTGCAGTGTGGGTTTGGAGTCAAAGGCATGAAAAACAGCTCATAAGAATTTCAAAGACTCATAAAGTTTGTAAACTAATGATCTAGGCCTTCCATTTTCTTTGGAAAGGTGGCTACCTCAGGTTGATTAGAGCCAAAAGGAACTTTAAGACTCAAGAACTTGCTTTTATTTAATATTTCAATCTTTGAAATGCTAGACAACATGTCTCTTTCCAATAATAAAAAGCAGAAAAGCCTGTACTGGATGAAATGGCCTCCTGATGGGCAAAAGCCAGAAAATCTGATCAATGGTAGGATGACACAGCTAGGCGGCAATGGCAGGTGACAGCTGCTGCTGAGAGAGATGGGACTGGGTGAAGATGGAGCCAGAAAAACAGAGGAGAAACAATTCACTAGGGAAGAGTAAATCATTTCCTTCACAATATAAGTGGAAAAGCCAGAGGCACTAGGAAAAGACAGGTTTAGGTTGAGAATTCTGTAAAAGAAACAACAAAGTTCTAAGGAGACCCAAGCACTGGGACAGATTGCTCCAAAATGTCTCAGTCTATTATGTTTGTATTTAAAGTATGCACTGTAAACAAGCATGGTGGCACATGCCTGTAATTCCAACACTGGAGAGGCTGAGGTGGCAGGATTCTCATGAGTTGTTCAAGTCAGTCTTGGGCTATACAATGAACCCAAGACTAGCCTGAATAATAATGAGACACTGTCCTAAAAAGAGAGAAAGAGATGAGAGAGAGAGAGAGAGAGAGGAATAAAGAGAAAGTATGAAAGAGACAAAGAAGAAAAGAAAGAAAGAAAGAAAGAAAGAAAGAAAGAAAGAAAGAAAGAAAGAAAGAAAGAAAGAAAGAAAGAAAGAAAGAAAAAAGAAAGAAAGAGAAGGAAAGAAAGAAAGAAAGAAACCATGGCTATTGGTGACATAACAGGCTTGGGTAATGATATTATCTGTAGAGTGCAAACACCAACAATTATATGAATTAAAGGAAGGGAAGTTGATAACAGAGCAAATAGATTCATTTTTCAGATTAGTTGACTCTGAAAATCCCAACATGGGATCCTAATGTTCTAGGAAAAGTGAACTGAGTCCAAATGTATTTAGTGGAATGTCTAATCTCATTTAAGTATGATCTCATCCAGTTCTTCTAATATATTTTTTTCTGATGGTGCTCCTTTATATAGTTTATTTCTTTCTGTTTTTTTCTTTAGATATTTCCTCTAGTATCCATGAAAACATAAACATATGGCTTGCCTATCACTGTGTACTCGGAGCATGACACCTCGCTGAACAGAATAAATTCTAGGAGATGTTACAGCCAGTGGAATGCTAAGTGACTGAATGAAAACATGAATGAAATGAGTGAAGACAAATAATGTAAAAAAGATAAAGAGATGCATTTCTATGTGTGTAAAATTTTTTAAGATAGGTGTAAGTATGGAGGTGAAGCATTGAGGACATGGCCAAAAGAAAAAACGTGTGTTGGGAAAAATGAGTATCCATGCCAGAACAGAGAAAATGATTAGCAAAAAATAAATCTCCCAGTTTTAGCCAACTCTGACCCAACAAATAACCATAATTACTTTGTCTTACTGTGAGAAGAAAATTTTAAAAGCCATCATTATATTTCAAGCCTTCTGAAGATCCTTAGAAAGAGGAATGGGCAACATCTACTTCTGTATTTGCCCTGGGATTCTACAAATATTCTTTATAAGAAATGTTACAGAATTAGGTGCCCTGTAGTGCATGTTTTTAATTTACATAAATAAAAACCATTTTCCTCAATACCATGCTTGTCCTTATTAAGCAAATGCAAGCGTTAGTGCTACTGAAAGCCTGTCTATCAGCTTTAGTAGTGCTGTTAAAGGTCACTTATAAAAGAGAGGGACAAAGAACTTTTAAGAATTTAAATCTAGGAACAACTTCATCATTATTTCACCCTGTCAATAAATGAGAAGAAAACTTGCTTGGAAATAATTTGACATGACTTTCTTACCTCCACTAAATTTGATTTGGAAGAAGGAGTCAGGAAACATAGATACCCTAAATGAGCCCTGTTTTTTATAGCTAAAATATGTTTGGTTTTGTACTGTATTTTCTTGTATTTTACTTTTCTCTTTTATCCCCATTTTTGATTATTGTTGTATTTCTCTTAGCTTTATTTTGCACACTGGAAAGAAGGAAGAATTACCTGAAGGCAAGATGAAGACCAAGACCCAGCATGACCAATATTATGTTTAAGGAGAATTCTATGTGTTCCCATCCATACTTGCTCTTCAGAAAAGCACTTCTATTTTTTTTTTTTTTTTTTTTGTATTTTAAGTCTAGTCATTCACCACCTAATTTTAAGTGGCATAGTAATCCAAAAATATGATTTAGCATACTGGACATGAAAAAATAAAGATTGGAGGAAGCAGAATTCATTGTGTGAAGGCAGTGTGAACAACCTAAAAGACGCTATGATTGTATCTTTGGTTTAATGAAAGTTGTCGAGTGGCATCTCAAGACCAGGCCAGTGGAAGGGCAAAAGCTTCTTGTCATCTATATTATAATAACATTTCCAAGGATAGTCAAAGCAGAATAAAAATTATACTTTGAAAAAAAGTCAAATATCTACAATTGTATAACTATACACCATAGAAGAGAAATGCTCTTCCTTAAAAGATAAGTAATGTCTTACTGTTTTGAAAGTTTTTGACTGGTTGGAAGTTCACAAGGCACTTCATCACAAAAGTACAAGTATTGGAAAGTAACATAGAGAAACAACTGTGTTTCTTTGTGCTGGACTTCTGCGTCTAAAAGGCATGTATAATTAAAAGCAATGCATGTGTTAGGTTACAGGTCAGATGTAGGGGCATATGCCTGCAATCCCAGTACTCTGGAGGGTAAAGTATAAAGATCACTGCAAGTTGAAGGCCAGGCTGGGCCATATAGCAATTCAAGGGTAGCCTGAACACAGTGAGACCCCACCTGAAAAACAAAGCAAAGCAAAGAGAAGAAAAGAAAAATGTTAGCTTAGAAATTCAAGTGAGTAATTTTCTGGAATGGGTTAGCTAAAAAAAAAAAATAAAAAAAAAAAAAACTCCTCAAAATCATTTTGCTCATTTTATGGAAATCCCACCAGAGTCCATAGCAAATAATGACCCTGTGGCCCACTTGATTTAATGACTTCTGTTGATGAAGTTGTTTATTCTCAATGATCAAATATACTCCATTTCTTGAATGTCAGAACCACCATTTTCTATTCTGTCTTTCTCTTTACTCTCCAGCTTAGTCTGCCTTGCTGGGTCCTTCTAATCTTCCTGTCCATTATTACTTAAATGAGCCAAGACTCAGTTCCTGAACACTGTCTCTTTTCTATTCAGTTGACTCCCCAAATGATGCATTGCAGTTTCATCATTTTGAGTACATCAATATTAAACACCAGCTAAATTTACATGTATATTTCAATGTAGAACACACTTGAATTAATTCTAAATCCTAATATCCAGTTGACTCTTCCACAGACACACCCGCTAGCTAAAGTACATCTCAAACTTATGATGTCCAAAGTAGAACTTGTAGAGTCTGGAGAGATAGATCAGTAGAATAAGCGTTTGCCTGGCAAGTGCAAGGTCTTGGGTTCAACCCCTGGTACCAAAAAGGAAGAAGAAAAAAATCAAAACAGAATTTGTGAGCTTCCTCAATGCATGTCTTGAAATATATTCCTTGAAGTTGCTTTATCATTGAGTTAGTGTCTATTATTCTATTATTTAACAGGGAAAAAAAACATAGTCATCCTTGAGTCCACTCTTTCTCACACCTTTCATTCACCTTATCAGAAAATTCAGTCAAAGCTGCCTAGTGGTTCTCCTACCATGCTTCAGGACTCCATCATTACAAATCTGCATCTTTCCCATATTGATTGTATTGGTTTCCTTATTCCACATTTGTTGTGTATTTAGTAGAGAATGATATTTTTATTTTAACAAATTCTAGGTCAGATAATATTTTCCTCTGCTTAAACTTTAAGTAAGGATTTCAGTTTCAGCACAAACCCCAAATCCTTGGTCAGCATAATGACCATTCATGGCCAAAATTATCTGTCTCTCTGCTATCTCTCTAAACAACCTTTAATTGTCTCCTCCTCTCATTTCCTCTGCTGCTTCCAGCTTTCCAAGCACCCTCTGCTGGGGTAGTGGTTGAGCCTGCTCACTTGCTGTTCCTGCACATCACGTTACGATGGACCCATGTTAAAGTTTTTGCACTTATGTGAACATGGATCACCCTTTCCCTTCCTTCCAGGGACTTTGCAAATGTTTCCTTACTAAACAGGTAGTCTGTGAACCTTATTCAAAAGTAGCAGAAATTGTCTCTATTCTTTTAATTATCTATCTTCCTTAGTTTGCTTTATTTCTTTCATCGAACTTAATATTGTCCACTCATACATAATTTTTGTTTCCTATGTGTTTTCACTAAGAAGAAAAAATAAAATAGAACAACACTATGAGATCAGGAACTAAATTTGTTTTTGCTCGTTGTGCTGATCTCAAAGTCAAAACACAATTGTGCCACATTCTTGGCACTCAAAAAATATTTTATGAAGATTGGCAATAATGAGGGGTGGAATGCTTGCTTGTCCTGTGCAAGGCTCTGGGTTCAATCTCAGCATGGCAAAACAAAGAATGAATGCATTGGATTCTAGTGAGCCATGTAAAAAAATTTCAAAAATGAAAATAGATGATGGGAACTAGGGAGGTAGGTTTGGTGGAGATGGAAAGGATTTCTGAGGGTAGGGGAAAGGGGGGAAGGAAGGACTACAAAAATGGTCAAATATATATCATATAATATATACATAATATATATATTACACATAATATAGAGCATATCCCACAATAAACGTATTTATTGTTTCACATGTGTTTACATAAGGAGAAAACCTTAACCTTAAGATTAGAAATTTCAAATTACAAATAAAGGAGAAGTTTAAAATTCTAAGTGGCTCTTCATAATTAATCAAGCTCTGCTAGTGGTTCATTCAGCATTAAATGATTTATAGCATTTTAAAGGCAGAATATAAAAACTAACATCCATTTTCAGTGTAGAAAGTACATGGTCAAATTTTTGTGTTTCCTTTTTACCACATAATACTTTCAACATGTTACTTATTTGTTTTAGAACTTTATTCTTCTTATGTGTTAAAAACAAATGAGAATACTAACTTCAATTGTACATAGTAATCATAGTCATTTAAAATTGTCACAAAATAGATTGTTTTAGCAGAAACAATAATTTCTCCCTAAGTCATAGAATAGTAAGTGCTCCTCATTTGAAAATTAAGCACCACAGCTTAATTTGTTACACAGCTCTTGTTTTAACTTGGCCTTAACTATCTAGCAGAAACGTTTAACCATGAGGCATAAAAAGTAAAGCCAGATTAATACACTGAGCTGTAAAAGGTTCAAGTCAACAGCTTCTGACATTGCCAGTTCTGTTAATAATCCACTACCATTGTGGACTATTGGACTACACATACAACTACTTTCTCTTAGTTCAATGAGAAGAGATACTTGTACTAATAGTGTTTAGAAAAGTTATCATATTGCATATTGCACTCTGAACAACTACTATGAAGACAACAGTATGCATTGTATTAATTATTGTGGCTGTCCTACTAACATGCTTTGAAACTGTAACATTGTTATTTCTTTATTATTAAAATTAATAACATTAAAAATAACAAATGTAACAAATGATAGATGGTAGATAGATGATAGACAGACAGACAGATAATCAGACAGACAGACAGACAGATAGATAGAGGTAATGAGGGGAGCCACTGGGGTTATAGAAAATTTGGAGCCTTCTGAACACATGAGTCTCATTCCTGGTAACCTAGGAGCCCCACTTCAGACCAACACTGTTCAGACTCTCAGGAAACGAGCTAGTTGCCATAGTGATTCCAGGGCCAACTGAGATGCATCTGGAAGTCTTCTAATATACAGAAGAAATAAATTTCAGGGGAGAACAACTGACATGGTCCTCTAATACTCTTCAAGAGCCTGGATTTAGGGAACACTAGTTGAATGATTGAGTAAATAAGTATAGTGTCTTCAAATGAAAAGTTATTGCTTTGTTATGTCTACTCGAAGTAGTCATGAAATGTTCCTTCCCATGAGTATCAAATAATGAAAGATTTACAAGTCTCCTTAAAATCAATGTATACTTTAATTCATTTTATTTATTTATTTATCATGATTGCTTCCTATCCTTATCATTCTTCCTATACTTTTAAATTCTTATTCTGTGCTTCACTGTAGCTCAAAATATGACCAATAGGCATCTTTTAGAATTCATATTTTTCTTCTACTAGGTGGGTAACATGTTGTAAATAAATAATTATGCAATTCATAGTCAAGAAAAAGTGATCTTCATGTCTCTTGACATTTTCTTTTCTGAAGTGAAGGGCCAGCCTTAGCCTATAATGTTGGTCTAGTCTTATGGAAAAGCCAGAAAGTTCCAGGGTAACCTTATAAAACTCCAATTGTTCAGGGAAAGAGCAGAGACATAGGTGTGTACAGTTTGATTTCATTTTAGATGGGGCTCAGTGTTTAGGTGGAGAACCAGACACTGGGCACAGCTCAAAGCATCATTTCATTGAGTATAAATAACTCTGGCAAAGGTCACAAGAGCCAATAGCTTCCTGGACTGACATAATATTGCTGCCTGCTACCTGCCACCCTAAAGTCAAATCCTCTTTAAAAATTATATATATATATATATATATATATATATATATATATATATATATCTGACTTACACAGTAAGACTTCATCCAGTCATTTACCCTCCTGAGCCAATGAGCGGAGGGCCAAAAATGTCCTGACTGAAAAGCATGTATAATATTGCTACATAGGACTGCCCAGGATCACCCTTGTCCAAGAGCCAGAGCAAACTTTAACTGGCCAGAATTTCAGCAGAGTTAATTTTTAAAGAGAAGGTCACTGGCAGGACCTCAGGAAATGAGATCCCAAGACATGAAACTCATTGTCTAACAAGAGAGATTTCACATAGGGAAAGAGACACTTCCTTGTCTGGCTGGTCGGATATGTGGAGGGAACAGAGCCCAGGAATGGTCAAATGCTTTTGGAAGCTCTTTATGTGGTTTGTGTTAGGTGAAAGAGTTTTTTTGTATCCCATCACTTAGAATTAAATAAACTTATACATAAATTTTATTTCTTTATTTTTTCTTCAAAAAGTTTTTATGTGTTTACTGGAATTTTATATGAAGAGAAAAAGCAAAGCACACATGTTAAATTCACTGCAACTTATTGATTTAAAAGGTGCTATGGACCTCTTGCATGAATGGACAGCCTAAGTGTTTGCTTGGTTGTACCATTGCCTGAAAAACAGAAATGTTTTTTTCATTTAGCATATGAAAGTTACCAGCTATGTGGCAGGATATTTAGGAGTTGGACACTTCTGTATTTTTGTAACTCTTACATTTCTTATCACATTCTTTAAAATACTTTATACTCAGTATATCTCCAAATAGCCCAATAGGTAGGTTAAATCAATGCACACAAAGTCCAAATATTCCTGCATATGCTGATACACAAAAAGAAGAAGAAAATGCCTTCACTCATTTTTTAAAATAACTTGTTCAACAGAGCATTTCACTCTGTATCAGGCATTATGATTAAACTAAGTGACAAGATATAAGCAAGGCTGCCACATTTCTTCCTTTGAGGTGTTCAGTCTGATGTGGGTGAAGATAAACAGGAGATGAGAGAAGGAGGAGTTATTTTAAGTTGTAATGCAATATAGAAAGACTACTGTAAAGATACAAGGAAATGCAGAAAACTTCAATAAATTTGTCTGAAAAATTAAGAAAATCTGTATAAAGAGGGAAACATAAATAGCTCCTAAGAGCACATGAAGTGTACACATACTTAGCAAAACTCTATTATCTATGCTATTACCCATCAAACTAATTCTCCGTCTTCTATCAAACTTGGCAAAGGTGAGAAAGGAAAGCTACAACATATGTACAGGATTGTAGTGGCTCACCTAAAGACTCAGACACCCTGGAGCCCTAGCTGCTACTATTCTTTGATATTTCCAGTATACTAAAACTTCTAAAATTCCCAATTTTCTCAAAATTGTGGGTTGATATAAAAATAGTAAACTGATTTTTTAATTTCTTTATTTACTTGATACAGGGTTTCACTATGTAGCTTGGGTTCATAGTGATCCTGTGTTAGCCTCCCCTGCACTGGAATTACATGTTTGCACAACCATACCCAGTTTTGAGGGCCATACAACATACCTAGGATTCTGGGCCTGTGGGGCATGTGGTACCAGGGATGGAACCTAAATCCTTGGCCTGCCAGGCTAGTGCTTAGACCACTGAGCTATCTCCCCAGCCCAGTAAACTAAGCTTTAACGCATAAATTGCATGCAACATAAATTGTAAAACTCACAAGGAAGTAACAATTCATTATAGCTTATTCATTTAGTAATGCACACAAGCTCCATATTCAATGACGGGTGTATTTATAATCTCATTTGAAGGTTGCATAGAAGTCTACAGCTCAGACAACTCTATAATTGTGAGAACTGGGTCAGGAATACTGCTTGATCACCATTCCAATAAATCTTAGTGTCTTAGAAGAGACTTAGTATGCACTTTGGAGAAGATTACTTTAAGGCAGAAATGCAAAGTGTAAATGTGATAGCCCAAATTTTCAATGTAAACATGAAAATTACAAAGCATTGGACATTCAGTGGAGGGTGCACAAGCTTGAGTGCCATCACAGTCTTTTGTCACATTTCTGACAATGTAATAGATCATGTTCAAGGAAGGAGAACTACACAAGACGCTGAACACTAGGTGGCAAGGTTCCTAGGGCCCAGCTGAGAGTCTGCCTACTGAGCACAAAGGTTGGAGGAAAATCTAAACGGCATTGTCACTCATGAACAGACTGTGATTTTCTTTCAATTCTGTATCCAAATGATCATTTTTTTTTCCTCCAGAGTTATATGAACTCTTATATATGGAATAATTTAAAGGGTAGACTGGTCTCTCCAGCATACCTTCTGTGAAAGGATGAAACTCAACTTAAATACATGCATCCATACCACAAATACAAACATATGATACTTCAAAAGAGTGAATGTAACCCAGATGTGGTGGAACATACCTATAATCTCAATACTCAAGAGGCTGAGGCAGGAGGACCACTCTGAGTTCCACGTCAGCCTGGGCTACTTTCCAAGACCCTGTCTCAACAAGCAAAATAATAATAATACTAATAGTACTACTACTACTACTAATAAAGCCTACCCTAAATGTGAATAAATAACTTCGTTTACTATGGTTATCATGTTTCATATCATTTTCTAAAATGTGTAGTAAATAATGCATATCAGAAAAACTTCCTCCTTCACAATTCCTTGCTTCTCACTTTGTTTTTGGTACCTAAACACCTAGGAATTCAAGTTGTTGTCTCTACTTTCTTTTTTAATAAACATAGATGAGAATGGGTGGGAAGAATACTTTCTCAATCTTATCACATTTCTTTTTTCATGACCCTCCCTTTACTCCGCCCTGTCTCTTTGACCATTCACCTCAGTGAAGTTCAAGGAACCTTAGCTTTCCTTGTCCCACCACAAGCTGTTGGATGAAAATGAACTTGTCTTCTCAGAAAGGTTGCTTACAATAGCCACAATGCTTCATATTAATGATTAGTAAGTTCCTCAGTGATAACGTGACAACCGTTGAGTTTCAACTTTTAAACTCTTACCATAAGCAATGTACCAAAAACAATTTTCGATTATATAACAATAGTAAAAGATACTTTTCCACTTGCTTCTAACACAAGCATAGTTTAACACATTTACTTCGTTTTCTCCAAGAGAAATAAACTTTTGGATAAAACTCAGATGTACACAATTTCTGCCAAAAAGATAGCTTTCCACAATATTTTTACAAGTTAAATGTGAACTCTACATTATATTAAAGAAATTTTAAATAGTCTGAACATTCATATATTCTCATTCCAAACTTCATCTACATGTTAAACATAGTAAATACTTCATAAGTACCTTAAACTCAAAATACTCCAAAATAAGCTACTTCATTTTCATTTTCCAAAAGTTCAATTTACAAAGATCATGGGTCATCAGAAATTATGTCATAATTTCTACTCTATTAATTTTTCAAAATTTTAAGGCAACTTAGGAACTCAGATTACTTGCCTGAAGTTGCTAGAGTTGGATTCTAGTATCTCTTCCACTGTAGTCCTATGTTTTCATGGCTCTATTTTTATTAATAACATAATTAAAAGGTCCTACTTTCAGTTATTCTAACTAGCAAAGTCAAATCTAGCTCCTCCCTTTTCCCTATACCAAATCACCTGCTCTTGGCTAACATCTGGACAATGCTGTTAATTACTTTCTCCATTCTTATTCATTTATATCTTGGCCAGGGCTGTTGTAATGACCTATAAGTGGTTTACTTTGAGCTCTAACATCCACCTCCTTTAGACATTTGAGATGGTAATCTGAGTGATATTTTCTTTAAACACAACTTGATTATCCCCTGGAAGCGTTCTAAAGCTTTGTTGTGTTTCATTGTCAACCAAATAAAGCATTTCACTCATATCCTAGCATTTAGGGATCTGCATAATATGACTATCATAAATATTTTTAACTTTATCTCATAGTTCAGTGGCATTCCTATCTCTGGATAACCTAATACATTGTATTTCCAACAACCACCCTATATTCTTTTGTTCTATTCATGTCATTTCTTCACCTGGAGTAACACCAATTTTCAATGTGGTAAAAGTCCTGACTACCCTGAATGATCAACTAAAGTGTTAACATTTTCATTAAACTTTTGATGATGCACCCAACTATTATTAGCTTTTATTCATCATAAATTCCTCAGTCATTATTTCTGTCTTATTTGTGGCCCTATTGCATTCTTTAGTTTTACAGGTCTATAATTACTCCATTACCTTTGATAAAGATAGTGACTACTGATGATTCATTTATGAGCTCTGTATGCCTAACTTATGTGGTTCTTACCCCCAATGGGGCTCAATCAAACTTAACGGAATTAATAAGCTTAGTGTATTTAAGGAACAGAATCTAAGCTTAGTGTATTTAAGGAACAGAATCTAAACTTTTCAGGACAGATGACTGCCAACTTTTTATTCAAGTATCTCTCTATTAGAGATATTAGAAACTTCCTATCCAATCTCCTTAAAACATTTTATGATGATAACTGTTCTTTCAGTTGCCTGTATCTTATTTACAGCTTTAGCAGCACTTACATCTGCAAATTTAGTGGACAAGACCCATGAATACAGGTGCCTCATTCCTATCTTCGTTGTAATATTATGTAGATTATATCAAGAACAGAACTAAAGATGAAATGTTAATCAGAAGCAGTTGTTCATGTTCGCTAGGTTTTGATTTTGGCATTACTATAACTAGCTACTCTGATCCAGTCAACTTCTAAGAATTTAACCAGAGCTGTCAATCAGTAGGCCCTCCTTTGCTCAAGTTTGCTCTTGACCCTAACACCCTATCCAACTTTCCAGAGAAGTAATTAGTTCTAGTCCACATAACCTAATTGTTTCTTTGCATTGCACCCGTAGTAAAAGTGTAGAGTGCCGAATCACCAATTTTTATCATATTTTCAATTTTATCATATTTTCTCTTCAGATTGCAATGAATAATTTATTTTATTATTTCTAAAGCCTCTCGCGAAAGTTTAAATATGGTAGATTAGAAGCTGTCACCTAAGTATTTTTAAGACAAAAAAATATTTTAAACATTTTTGTTAGGAGCCAAGAATTATATCTTTTCAATAACATGTTGTGGGAAAACCATTCAGCCAAACCACAGGCAAGTCTTCCCCTGTAGGTTTCACCTCATTGCATTTGGATTTATTCAAAGTGGAATAAATGGGATTGAACTGCTTAAGAATGCTATATGAGCCAGTGGGAAGAAAAGAAAATATATCTCAAGTTAGCACAATTACTTCAATTCAAAAATGGCCTTTATTTGTATTTTAATGTTGCATTATCAATCACTACCCTCATTACTGCAGTGCTGTTCATAATGTAATAATAAATATACTATGCTTATCCTAAAGCTTGAAGCCTTGGGGCTGGGGAGAGAGCTCAGTGGTCTAGGCGCCTTCCTGGCATGTGCAGGGACTCAGGTTTGATCCCTGTTGCCACATGCTGTGCCACCCCAAAACATGGGGGCACTGTGCCAGCTATGGAAACTGGGCTTGGTGGCTCATGCCTGTAATTCCAGCACTGGAGAGGCTGAGACGTTAGGATCACTGAGTCTGAGCTGTGTAGCATGACCTTGTACCAAATAAATAAATAAATAAATAAATAAATAAATAAATAAATAAATAAATAAATAAGATTTAAAAGAAAAAAAGTGAAGCCTTACTAGGGAATAACCTACAAGGGTGAGTTGCATCGATAGATAGCTAACTTTAGCTGGCCTTCAACAATGCTCAACGATTTATTTTATCTTTAAATCAACACTCTACTGGATTACCAACACAACTGTTTTCAATATTTTATATACACTTAAAGTTCCCATGTAGTTCTCACTTCCTATGTTCATAGTAAATTGCTTCCCCATTTACTATAAGGCTCAAAGATATTTAATGTAAATACTTTTAACTCTATAGCCTCAATAGGCAAATCTTCCAATTTCGTTTCATTTGTTCACAATTCACAAATGCACAGGTCCTTTTCCTACTTGCCTGATGGGAGTACGTTTTCTCATCCCTTTGATGGTAAGCATTTCCATATGACTTGCTTTGGCTGCTGGAATTCAAATAGGTCACTTGTGAAGAAAGACTGAAATGAGTGGATAATTTTCCACATTCTTTTTTTTCTTTGACAGTGCTTAAAACTGTCTAGTTTGCCATGATAAAGCTTTATTTTATTTTTTAAAAAGAACAAAAAAATAGCAAAAATTAAAATTAAAAATGATACAGAATTTCACATCTGATTTAAAAACTTAATAAAAAACACAATAATATAAATAGTGGAATATTAGCATAAAGATAGGTACTAAAGAAAAAGAATAAAATCAGCAACATAAGCTGGGGAGATAGCTCAGCAATCTAAGTGCCTATCTGGCAAGCACAAAGACCCAACTTTGATCCCTGGTACCACATGTCATGTGCCCAGCACACATGTAATCCTCGCACTGAGAAGGCTGAGACAGGAGGATCACTAGTCTGAACTGTGCAGTGAGACCCTATATCCAGAAAGAAGAAAAATTTTTTAAAATCTAAACAATGCTTAACTTGAACATTGAGCCAGCCTTTGAACTAGCCTCACAAGTTCTCGTGGTTAATTTCTGTGCTCAGTATCATTAAGCTCCTATAAAGTACCTGACATGGACTCAGCTGTTAGCCCTTATAGACTTGATATTATAGTTGGAACAAGGGTAGAGAGAAAGAAATATATGAATGAGACAATTTTGGAACTTGATTATTGCTACAAAAATATAGTTCATTGAGGAAATAGGGCAAGTGATCCATTGTCTTACATAAGGAACAAAGTTCTGTAGATCAAGAAATTAAATTGAAGCCTGAAAACCTAGAGGCCATCAGTGGAAAGATCCACTAGTAGAATTATCTTCACAGAGAGATAAGCAATGGTGACACCTGATGGGGAACAAGCCTTGTCCTCTGCCAAACCAGGGAGACCTTGTAGCTGGAGGAGAGTGGGGCACGTGATGTCTGACGAGACAAAGCAGCCTGACAGTGACAGGACTGCAGGGACCTGAGCTTTATAGGTTATAGTATAGAATGGAAACTTTGTTCTCTAGGCAAAAGGATATTACTACAGGGATCTAAGAATGTGCCCTTTCAGAATACCATCTGTTATGGTTTATGTCTAGTTGTCCCCCCAAAGCCTCACACAGTCATGGGACGGGGACTTCTATAAATTGAAACTTAACTCATGAGTCACTGGGATTATATGATTTAGTACTGATCTAGAGTTTGAGACTTGATCCATGATCCCTGGGATTATCTGTTTTAAGTATTTCTGGGATTATGGGTGTAGCCTAAGGCAGATAGGCTGAGGTAGAGAGCCTGAATTTAATATAAAGAGAGGCAGAGAAACAGACTGAAGCTGTTGCTGTCTGCTCCCCTGGTTGGTTGGTTGCCTCTGACATGATTGTTGCTGTTCTGCCACCACGAATTGGATGCTCTCTGCCCTGTTCCACTCAGCCTTGGGCCAGCCGAATATGGACTGAAACCTCCAGTAACTGTGAGCTAAATAAACCTTTCCTTCCTTCATTTTGAGTGTTGGGTATTTGTCCCAAAGAGAGAAAAGTAACTAAGATACCATCCCAGGTGTATGTAAACATGAATAGAAGACAAGGAAAGCAGTTAGTTGATGACAGAGCAGGCAAGAGGTAGTAGTGGCTTAGTCACAAATTAAAGATAGATTCAGTAAAAATCCGAGCATATTTTCTGATTCTTTCCACCCACTTTTCTCCTTTTTCTTGGGTTTATCTTTCCCAAAACTAAGAAAATATAAGCTTTTGCTCTAAATAAATGCACTGAAAGTTCTTTAAACATGAATACGAAAGAAATTTAAACAAAATGAGAACAATTAGGAGGTATGACATGTATTAAATTTCCTTTACATCATGTGTTCTGATTGCTTAAGACACTAGGCACATGGAATAAGGCTTATTTTTAAGACTGGATTACATTCTTAAAAATAAAAGAAGTAAGCCTATGTTTACACTTTTTTCAGCAGTTACATCTTGTTTATAACTTATAATCAAAGCTATTTTTTTAAAAAGCTATTCTTTATGTTAGTTGTGATTTGACACAAGTTAGAAAAAGAAATTAAATAACATAAAACATATAATTTGTTTCAACAGCTTTACTATTGGGCAATGTTCTAAAATTTACACATGCTAATATCTTTTTAATTGTTTAATCCAGGCTATTTGTCAGAACCAAATGCATTTGTCATTAAAAGCTATCAAGAACTTAAATACAAGTAGTTTATGAATGTCTCTATGATGCTATTCTCATTTTTAATAAATATATTCTAAATATAAATAATTTGGAAAATAACTATTGAATGATACATTTAGATAACCAATTTCTGTATAAAATATTTATTTTCTTTTCCTTTGGTCATTTTTATATTTCATTAGTATCTACCTATATGTAAATTTTTCCCATATCTCTCCCCTTTGGTAGTTATGAAAACTTTTTATTTGAGATTGTCAGGCTCAGAAGATAGCTTCAAGGCACAAGTGCCTTCCTGAAAAATGCAAGGTCATGAGAGAGAGAGAGAGAGAGAGAGAGAGAGAGAGAGAGAGAGAGAGAGAGAAAGAGAGAGAGAGAGAGAGAGAGAGAGAGAGAGATTGTCTCTTTCTCTAAATTTTGAAAAATATTTGTCCTGCTCTATTTTCATTTCTCTCTCGATCTCCTGTTAAGTAGATACTGTCTAATTCTATCATATCTCTTAATCTTTTTATTTAAAATCTCTTCATCACTTTGAATTTCAATCTCTGAGGATTATCCACACTAATCTTTCAATTCACCAATATAGACTTTAATTGCATATGAATCTATTATGTGTCTCAATGATCATGATCTCACTAAGATACTATATTTTCATCATATTTTGATTTGGGTCTTTTTGCAATATTTTCTTTATGTTCCATATTTTTAATGTATTTCCTTATTGTTTTTAGTACAGTCACTATTATTTTCTTTGAATTATATTCTGGCTTTTGTGGCTTAGGTTTAAAATTTGGTGTTTTCCTTGAGGTAATTATCTCCTCAGATGTCCCGTTACCTTGCTCTGTGAGCTCACCATCCCCCAGACTACATCTGCTGCTTTGCATGAGAATTTGTGTAGGGAAGGTCTGAACTGCCTTTCGGAGATTCAGTCTAGATTCAAGCTCACTCTTTTATAGATAAACAAAAACTCTCCCAATTGAAAAGCAGGAAGGGGCCAGCGAGATGGCTCAACAGTGTAAGGTGCCTGCTTAGGCAAGCTTAGACAACTTCAGGGAACATGGTTTGATCCCCTGCACCACATGTTGCACTAGCCCCACCCCCATGGAAGGCTGAGCCAGCATATATATATATGTATGTATATATATATACATATATATATATGAGGAAAATTATATATATATATATATATATATATATATATATATATATATATATATATATATATGAGGAAAATTTTGGCCATATATATATATGGCCAAAATTTTCCTCTTTTATTATTTATTTTTTTCTGAATTAAAGGTTGGTCTAACTCTCAAATGAAATAAGAACACTGTGCTCATGTTCATTCATACATTATTTCAAAAACCCTCTCTGGATACAGTAGGTTTCATCTTCCTTTCCATATCATCCCTACAGCAAATTTGGTAGCCTACGAAATTAGGTGTCTACATTTCACCTAATTATTTCATTTTTATAAAGCTAAGTATTGCATTTTTGAATTCTAGAAGGCCTGTGTTGTGGCTATTCTTATAAAAAGAATTGTTCATATGAATAAAAGTGAAAAAATTTTAAAAATATAAATTTGGATATGTAACAATTGCTTGTCCAAATACCTATTGAAGTCTATTATTTCTCCAAAAGTTTTAATTTAGGTGATATTATTTGAAGACAATAAAATTGTTGGAACGCAGATATTTATTATTGGTTGGTAGTGTGTTTGGTTCAACCTATCAAACTTATGCATTGAGAAAGTTCTTGCACACCAGAAACAAAAGAGTGAAAAGATAAACATAAAATGGGAAATAATTTCAGAGAGTCATTCCTCAACACATAAAGGATTAATATTTAAAACATATAAAGACCTTTACAAATTCTAGGAAAAAGACTTTTGTCTGAGTATTTGTTAGTTAAAATTTTCTTTAAATTTGTTGGCTCTCTGTCTTTTCACTTTGTGGATAATTTCTTTTGTCATGCAAAAGCTTCTCAGCAAGAGGAGGTCCTAGTTGTTAATGATTTCAAGTATTACACATGCAGTTTGATTTTTGTCCATGAACTGCTTGCCTACCCCAATGTCTTCAAGATTTCCTCCTACTTTCTCTTATAAGAGATTTAGTGTTTCTGTTTTAGTAATTAGATCTTTAATTCATTTTGACTTTAGTTTATTGCAAGGTGGTAGACCTGGGTCAAGTTTTAGTTTTTCCCCATTTAGTATTATCTTATCCAAAGGACTGTCACAGATAGCTTTTATCAGTTTGAAGTAGAGGCCATATATTCCAATTTTCTGTAGAACTTTGAGCCTGAATGAGTATTTGTACTTTGTCAAAAGCCTTTTCTGCATCAACTGAGATGAGGTAGAATCCAGCAGGCATAGAAGCCTCCACTCACAGGCCGGGTTTGGGGACCTGTTGGAGTAGAATCTGGCGGGCATGGAAGGTTCCACACACAATGTGGAGGGGGAAGGAGCCTTATTGATTTAACTTGCAGGCTTTTGGGAACTGTTCTGTGCATATAACCTGGAACTTTGTAAATAACAACTCACACCCACTCCTGCAGCCATTGCCATACTCTAACCTTCTACCTCCAAACTATTACAATTTTGAGAACTTTTGTATGAATAGAATAATCTTATAATTGGTCCAATGGCCGTGGGTAGCACTTAGAAGCCTCTATTTCTTCTAATTTTTGTAATGACTTTCCTAAATTCTTGGTGGGATTTCTGCTTCAATAAGTGGATCCTTAAATAATGAACGACTTTTCTTTCTTTCTCATTTATATAAAGCTTCTTGGAGGATCCCAGAGTTTATACTGGAGCCATTAGTGGTTAAAGAGCAGTATAGTTACAAATTCAAGCAACAAAAATAAGAATTTATTGATTTGCATTCCTGCTATAGTACTTACTAGGCATGTGACTGTGAGAAGATACATTTGATATCTAAGTTTTTAAAATTTCTAATCAATAATCTAGATCTTAAAACAATATTTATTTCATTTATCATTGTGAACATGAAATAAAACCATTGATGTGTTATCCCTACTGTAATACCTGATATAATATTAACTTACTGAATACTAGCAGGAGCTAAGTAAACATAGAGAGTCCTCTGAAACTAACAACTGCACTGAGGATAGCAATTTGTAGTACTAAAACCATGCTTGGAATATGTGTCATTTTGCTCGTTTTAAATGCATATTGCTCTTAATCTCCTAACAATTATTGCTATATTCTCTTTAAGGTAATTTTTAAAAGAAAACTAATGAAAGAAAACTGACAAGAAACAAAATATCGTTGCATAGTCCTGCTACAGTTTTGTATACACTTACCTAAATTTCTGTGTAAAAAATATGTAATTATTTTTTCATATTCTATAGGGATTTAAAGTATGGAATATCAATGGTTGTTGGCAAATTCCTGTTCCATCTTATTTTCAAGTAGTTTGTTATTCAGAATATTAATGTTAAGTGATGTTAAACTTAAGTGCCTATGCTACAGGATAGTAATATCATTAAGCTTCTCTTCACGATAGTTGACAACTTAAGTTTACAGACCAAAAAATAATGAGCTACAAAGATAGTCTATATGTTGACACTAATCCTTCAAGGTCAGTAAGGATTCAGGACATAAGAGAATCAATACTGTAATATCACGTAACTAAGTGGTATCCCAAATTTTCTGATCATGGACATTATGAGTCCAAAGAGGAAAGTGACCGATGATGTATAGTGTGTCTAAAGAGAGTCACCCAGAGAGAAAAATTTCTTTCACAGAGAGCAAGTGGGCCAAGCAATGGCTATGACTCACCCAGATAACTTACACTGATAAAAGACCTACAAGGTACTGTACATCATTCCAGTGTAAATCCTGAGGGGATTTGACTGATCTTGTCAGATACAAACATTACATTTGTAATTATATATTTGTCTTGCTTTAACTTGGTCTTAACTATGTAGCAGAAAAGCGTAACCATGAGGTATAAAAAGTGGTGCGATATTAATATGTTTAGCTGTAAAAGGTTGATGTGAACCACTTCTGACAATTGCCAGTTCTGCTGAGAACCCAGTATAATTATGGACTATTAGACTATTGGCTTATTTTATTGAATTCAAGTAGCTACAATCTTTAGACTGCTTTCAAGTATGAAAAGGTCTTTTAAAGACTTCTCTAAATATAGCTTCTCTAACTGTAGTGGAACACCTATACATGAAAAAGAAAATGAAAAATGGAGGTATTTGTACTAATAGTGTTTAGACAAGATATCATATCTGCATCTTGTCCTCTAAACAACTACTATGAAGACATTATGCAATGTATTAATTATTGTAAATGTCCTACTAACCTGTACTGAAACTGTTTCATTGCTATTCTACCTTTTCTTCTCATTAAAATGAATAAAAATTAGGCTGGGCGTGGTGGCGCACGCCTGTAATCCCAGCACTTGGGAGGCTGAGGCAGGAGGATTGGTGAGAGTTCGAGACCAGCCTGGGCTACAAAAGTGAGCTCAAGGCCAGCCTGAACTGCATACTGAGACCCTGACTCAAAAAGACAAAAAAAAAAAAAAAAAAAAAAAAAAAAAAAAAAAAAAAAAAAAAAAAAAAAAAAAAAAA
>PVJA010008359.1:9605-45453 GCA_004027025.1 Myocastor coypus
TGGGTCATGCCCACACACTGTGCTCTGTAGAACTACTGTGAGGACAATATGCAATGTGTCAACTGTTAAAAAAAAGGGGGGGGGAAGTAATGTGTATTGAAAGTGTTAATGTTTAATTGTTTGATCAATCTTATATACCTATATCTATTAATCTAAATTGATCTGATGATGAAAATATGTAATATAACCATTGTTAAATTTAAATTTTAAAAAAGCCAACAAAATGTTCATAAGGCTCCAAACTGGTATCAGAGGAAACTTAGAGCACTCTTTCCACATAGAATAGGTCATAAGAAAAAATCAGATGACAGTGGGTTCAAGCAACTGAGGATCTTAGGAATACCAGTTTGGCAGCTACATGAGGGGCCATCAGCAAAGGCCACAGGAGGCACAGTTAACACTCCTTCGCTAAACAAAGTAAAGCTCAGGATAGAGAAATGGAAGCTCAGAAGTCCTTTTGTTCTGCACAAGTGAACTGCAGCGCTTGAGAGGCCACACTGTGAAGGCCACCTCTTCACTGCTCTGCATCATGCTGTCCAAGGTGCCCTAATAGCAGAGCCCAGCAAAGCAAGGCACTACACACACTGATGCTTTGAGGAAGGCCACGCATGTTGCATGTCCTCCAAGAACATCCACCCCCAAATCGGTCACATTTAAAACAAAGACTTTTCTAAACTTCAACTTCAGACTGATTGGGATCACATTATCAAAGGTGAACTCACAAACACTAGTATACCAAGGAAATGTTGTAAAGGAATTCTGAAGAAAGATTGCAGACACTATAAATAACATAAAAGTTAAACAAAAGATTACAAACAACTGGATCCTGTGAGCATTCTGAAACAAGTTCAATGTCACAAGCAGTAATGCAAAAGAGAAGAACTTCTCTAACAAGCAGAGCAGCTGCTTACGAAAAAATGTGTTGGAATCTTACAACTAATTTGTTTAATCATTAGCCAGTGTGTAAAGTGCCAAAAGAAAGTATACTGTTGGCCAGCGGTTCTCAACCTGTGGGTTGCGACCCCAGTGGGGGTCGAACAACCAGAACACAGGGGTCACCTAAAGTCATTCCGAGTCATAACTGTAGCAAAATTACAGTTTTGAAGTAGCCCCAAAATTATTTCTTGGTTTGGGGTCACCGCAACATGAGGAACTGTACTGTGGGGTCATGGCATTAGAAAGGTTGAGAACCACTGCTGTAGGCCAAAAGGTCCCCGTGTGACCTCCTGACCTCCTCCTTTAGCAGGGATAAAGCACTACATGCGGCCACCTTTGTGACTAACCCATCACAGAGACACTGACAGGCAGCCAACAAGCAGGGCCACATCACATGAGGCTGCGTAAACCTGGACTCCAAGGAAAGACATTTAAAATGGGCTATAACCTGTCTGTAGTACTTGAGGAGGTACTGCATGCCAAGTATATTAGCCTTCTGTTGTTTGAAGGGTGAAATGAACTTTCTGTGGCAGAAGCCTGTGATCCCAGAACTTTAGGAGGCTGAGGCAAGAGAACTGCAAATTTAAATGCAGCCTAAGCCACTTAATGACTTAGCACGACCTTGTCTAAAGATAAAACATAAAATGCTGGGATTGTATCTGGTAGGAATGCCCTAGGTTCACTGCCCAGTACTGTGCAAGGAGAAAAAGAAAAAAATAATCCTGTGCCATGGAAATCAGAGAAAAAAAACAAAAAACACAATTTATTTGAAACCTTCATAACATACATCAAATCATTATATGGTATTTACCTAGGAAATAGACGAATTGTCAGTTGAGCTGAAACTGAAATACCATCAGCCTCGGGAAGGAAAGCTCACAAATGGCTAATTCCTTGGCTTCCTAATGCACCCAGTGAACAATGAAGTGACAAACAAATTCCTCAGGTGAGGTCATTTTTTAATCTAACAGATTCTCAGATTTCCATAGAGACAGTAACCACTTCAACTTCCTGGAGACAACGTAATAGGAAAGGAACTTACAGGGTTATCAGGAAAAACACCAACCAGAAGCTCTGTTGCTTTTCCTCAGGTTGTCCATACAGAAGCTAAGGGGCACTGCCCAGCTGGCTGGCTGGAACAGAGCTCAACAAGAGCCTGGAGCTGCCAAACCTCACCGTGCACTCTCTTGGGACAGGAGACTGCGGGTGCTGGGGATGTGTCCACAATAGACTGCGGGGCCAGGGAGAGAAAGGGGGTGCAGGGGATCTACTGCTTCCATCTCTCCACTGCCTTCACATGCAAAGGGTCTGAATATGCTTCCAATCAGCTTCCTCAAGCATTGGTTTACTTGATCTTTGTGACAACCCAAGGTATTCACAAGGCTGATAATTTCTACTTACAAACCAGGACTTAATCCAAGGATTGGGCAAAGTAACTTCCTAAAAGGTGTTTGTTCATACAGTCAACACCCAAGGTTATTTTCAGCTGAGAGATACTAACAAAGCACACCTCATGAGCAATGTTCTTTCACAGAAGCACATAGCATTCTTAAGGCTTTGCCTGTTGTGTGTGGCATTATGTGCATGATTCCTAAAACTGGAAGGGCCAAAACATCACGGAGTGCTGTTCCCCGTGCAGGTCTTTGTTGTCAGTTGACTGGTAGGTTGCTGGACTGGTTGGTTTATTCTGAGGCCAAAAGACTTGACTTATCTCTTTGGACTTCACTTACATACTTTGCTACTTTAGACAAAGTTTTACTCTTCTTTTAGATCCTGTGGAAACACAATTTATACTTTGGAAATTAGGCCTCCATGGGGTCTGTGAAGAAGTGAGGCAGAGTGGAGAAACAGATTCTACCTAGTGGAGCTACAAGTACCTATTGAACACTGGCCATGTGCCGGGTTCCATGCACTGCAGTAAGAACTCAATCTAAATACCACATCTTGGGATGACACAGTAAGAACCAGGGACACAGCACACTGCACTGTTGATGCTATTTTTATAATGGCAGTAAGATAATACTGGACAATAGAGGACAACAAAAGCCATCTGTATTCGTGAAAGTATGAATACCACAGCCTCAAAAAAAATTTAAATGCTGTTTCTTTGGATGATAATGGAAATGTTCTTCTCATTGGAAGAATAAATAAATAAATGCAGAAAAGCACGAAGGAAAAATAAAGGGTCCCAAAAATCCCACAGCCCAGAGATGAGATAGCTACTATCACAATGGTGAATTATCCTAGACTTTTTTCTAGCCTTCCTTCTTTTCTTCACAACAGTTCTGACCATTAACCACAAACTAGCACCATCAGCGTCAATTAGAAACCTGTTGGAACACACACACACACACACACACCCCTGCAGACCTAAAATTGTATTTAGTACTATAGTGGATTTCTAAGTGGCCAACTTATTACACCCAGATGAATTAAACTAGTGTGGTGCTGAGTGCAGGAGGTCGAGCTAAGGGTTGTTGTCAGCAGAGATCCCTATGAGCAGGACACAGTAATCTCATGTTATTAACCTTCTAGGTGATGCTGATGTATACCAAATACTGACATGCTAAACAGACACGCCACACACATACACACATGCATGCATACAGGTGCATGTGTGTGAGGGTCTGGTATATATATTATGTAAATTTTTAAATTTGTAATTTAAAATCTGTATTTAGCACTACAGTGGATTTCTAACTAGTGGTCAACTTATTACACCCAGCTGAATTAAACTAATGTGGGAGACCCAGCTGAGGGTTGTTGCCAGAGCATAAAAGGCAGAACAGGAGAAGTTGTGAGAATGCTGTTAGGGATGCCGTTTGGAGAAGCTGTTGGAGCTGTTGGCAGCTGCTGGTTCTCTTGGGCTGTCTGCTGGAGGACCTTGTCATGCTGGCTTTCCCGATGAACTTTGGAGGAGCTTTGGGCCTCATCCTGAACATCGATTCCTGGCTCAGGAAGGGAAGATGGTGCACTACTGAAGCTAGTCGCATTGGCTTTCCTGATGGGAACTCGGCTTTCCTCCTCGCTGGAGGAGCTCAGGACCTCACTGTTGCTGAGGATGGCTGTGGTGCTTTGGGGGAGCTCTGGTGCTTACCGCTAGCACTGCCTCCTGGCTGCAGCTAAGGTTCCTTAGCCTGCTAGCACAGATCCTTCATCCCACTGGTGTAGACTTCCTAGCTTCCATCACTGCCCTTTGGGCCTTCCCCGCACAGATCCATGAAGCGGACCTACACGAGACTGTTGTGAGCTCTAGGCCTCCAATTATATTTGTGATAAGCATTGTTATCAGCTCTAGGTTTTCACCTGGACTCATACAAAATACTAGATCTAGGCCCTCAGCTGGAGTCTTTAGTGTTTCAGTGTATGGATGGGTTTCCTGCACTACTTATATATGATTCTTGGGTGATTCATTATAAAATACTATTATAAAATGCATCCTGTATTATATCATTCCCCTTGCAAAAACCTCAAACCATGATAGGCATCAAGTTTATATTTTGAAAATCATTTAAATGTTGCATAAATACCTTGCGCGAGAATGCCTTGTACGTGGGTGAGCAGCACAAAACGGTTCATAAAACAAATGCAATTAAACACAGAGAGCCAGACTAAAACATTGGTGGGTGAATAAGCAAGTCATCTAGCAACGCCGGCTGGGGCCTAATAAAACCCATTTTGAAAAAATAACTGAGCAGTTATGAGTCGTTACATAAGGTTTTTTTTTTTTTTTTTTTTTTTTTTTTTTTTTTGTCTTTTTGAGACAGGGTCTCGCTATGCAGTTCAGGCTGGCCTTGAGCTCACTTTTGTAGCCCAGGCTGGTCTCGAACTCGCACCAATCCTCCTGCCTCAGCCTCCTGAGTGCTGGGATTACAGGCGTGTGCCACCACACCCGGCTTACATAAGGTTTTTTAAAACAGAATTTGTATACAAAATAAGGAACATCCATAGCAGTTTTTCTACCTGCTCATGAACTCACCCTTAGTTACTTAGAAACTTGCTTTTGCTTTTCAACATTCCAGCACTGAGCAAACAGGTCGTGACTTGTCAACCTGACACGCTGGAGCTGTCACCCAAACACTCCTGCTGTGGCACCTCCACCCTACTCGGCCGAGCACCAAGCAGGCGCGCCAGCTCCACAGCACACGCAGGCTGGGCTGTGACCACAGAGCCACGGTTGTGGGCAGTAGGGAACCTGTAAGACTGGAGAGAAGACAGCAGGCCGGAAGCACGGCAGGGGCTTCTCCTGGAGACTGCTGAACTCGCCCCAGGGGTCTCTCCAGCACACCTTCTAAAATCTTTGCCAACGCCAGGGAAATCACAAGAGAGGACAGCAGAACACAGGCCCAGCCTTTTTATTTGTTCAGGGTCACACCAAATCCTATCTTAAGAAAAAAATGGATTTGTGGTAAGATTTTTTAAATTTCAAGTATATCTTTGTTAATCTATTTTTTTAAAGCTTTCTTTGACCTTAATGTGTCCCTGAGCCTTTCTGCGTGTGGACATGGCCAGAGAGCACGAATTTTAGTTATCTAGTGATGGGAACAAAGAGACTAAGAACATGCAGGCATCTTATGACTGTAGCATCTGTAAGAGATTTACTGGTTAGCAGTCTCTCCTCTCAACAAAAAAGAGAAGATTACATTCCTGTCGCTCCCTCTTTGTTACAAGCCTCTAAGTAGAGCTGCATGCAGCGCTCCAGGCCCAGAGGACAATGGTTGGGGGACAGAGCCCAAGAGCTGGTCGGTGAGCCTGTTTCCATCTCTGAGCTGGATGGAGGTGGCAGATCAGCTGCCACCGGCAGATCGCCAACTCCCTCTGAGAGCCTCAGTTTCCCCATTTAGAAAATGGGTTTCCTGCGAGTTTGTGCGTTTTGAGTATGTAAAGTTCTCTGAATAACATTTCATCTACATATTAACCATTATTATCTATCAAGTACTAATTTATTTTTGTTATCAATGATATTAGAAACAGAGATCCTACTCAAGATACAGCGGGGAGGCAATGTGGTTATGGTCTTGAAACACTGAAATGCAACAGATGTGACAGAAAAAAAAGAGCTTGTGTGCCTACATGACCCAGGGTCACCAAGAGGGCAGAGTAAACTGGGACAGAACTAAGCACACCCTGACATCCGTCCTGCCCTGCTGTGCATCACAATGAGAAGCTCCCAGGGTCCAAGAAGCCAGAACTTAGAGGGACTTGGAGGAGACGCTCAAGATTGGGGGTGAGAACACTACTTGAACTCTGGCTAACTGGTAGATACCTCTGAATTAGTCAAAAAATATGGAAATAGGCCAGTCAGACAGCTCGGCGCACTAAAGTACCTGCTTAGGCAGAGCACAGTGGCCGGGGTTTGATCCCCCACTTGCCTGTGCTGGCCCCACTCGCAGGGCACACTGAAACTGTGATTGTGAGTGAGCATGGTGGTGTACCTGTAATCCCAACACTCAGGGAAGCTGAAAACAGGAGGATCACTATGAGTCTGATCTATATAGTGAGATCCGGTAGACTCTGTCCTAAAAAAATAAAATAAAATAAAATAAAGTATATATTTGATACAGGGTCTCACTATACAGCTAGGACTCAGTGATCCTCCTGTTTTCAGCCTCCCTAGTGCTGGAATTACAGGCATGTGCCACCAAACCTGGTCTCAGTGGCTGGCTCAGCAAGCCTGGGGGTGAGGCCAGCATACAGCACTGGGATCGAACCCTGTTCCCTGCGCCTGTCTAAGCAGGTGCTTAGTCTGCTGAGCTATCCCACTGATCCTGTATTCTCTTCTTAATAAGAGTAGCAACTCAATCACACTTTCTAACCTTCTATCTACTTTGACGTTTTATTAATATCAGCTTTTATTTTTATTTTGAGATAGAGTCTCATTATGCAGTTTAGGCTGGTCTTGAGCTCACTTTTGTAGCCTAGGCTGGTCTTGAACTCACACTGATCCTCCTGCCTCAGCCTCCCAAGAGCTGGGATTATAGGCATGCGCCACCACATCCAGCAATATGAGCTTTTAATTTGATGCCATGTATAATAAATGACATCCATTGCCTAGTCATGGGGATCGAAGTGATAAAACAGAAACGGAAATAACTATTGTCCTAAAAAATTTTAAGAGAATGACAATTAATGACAGTAATAATTTCACAAATGGTAAAACATTAATTTCCTGCAAAAATTCAGCCTCAAGTTAAAAACTTACCCTCACTGTTGTCTAGGTTCTCATATAGGGTGCATGGAGCTCAGCAGGCTGCACTGTAATGCAACTGGACAGGGACAGAGTTTGCAAACCTTTAAGAGCATTGCCAGAAAGCAGTGTGGCATGCAAGCCACAGGCAGGAGCCTGGCTGCCAACCGCAAGCCACCTACTGACACCAGTCCAGCAAGAAGTGGGGCAAGGCAACAGGCACAGCACAAGGTGCACTTTCCCATCTGCAGGCGCCGGTGCCCTGGCACTCACTGACTTCTCAGTTCAGATTACACTTTGGAAAATAAAAATTTACCTTCATATGGTCTGCCTTTAATAAAAACAAAATACTCTTCAAAGAGAAAAAAAATGTTATGGGGTTGCTTTTTGATCATACATGACTTCTTACCTTCTCTGGTTCTCAAAATTCAAGTTAGCAGTCAGAGAGAGAAGGAGACAGACAGACAGTGACAAAGACAGAGAGACAGATAAAAGAGACAGAGATGGAGAGACAGAGACAGAGAGGAGATAATAGCAAAACCTAATACAATTAAGTTGAAGGAAAGAAATAAAAACCTGAGATGAGGTAAGGTGCACACTCAGCCTCAAATCTTCAGTAAAGATAATACTTTAATGAATGGAAGCTACAAAAAACAGAAATCAGAATCATCAAACCTGCAATTTGGATTTTTTGATTTCGTGGCCTGGAGGGAAAAATACTCTGTGTACAGGGCCAAAAGGCCGACTTCAGAAAGCACTGTGTTTTGAGGTATTGGGGAAATACGGACTTCCAAACCAGAAGCAACCATGTGAGCTTCCTTTATCTATTTTTACCTCAATACAAACTATTAGAAAAGCTTGTCTTGCTGTGGAAACCTGCAACTCGCTCCCCGTGGGCCTGTGAGCAGCTTCCAGGCCACGTTCACCTCCATGCGTCCAGAGGCTTTCAGACCTCTCGCTCAGCCTGGCTTTCATCCTATTACAATGCACTATCACTATGGAAACGCAGGATCGACAGCTATATTTCCTCCTATAAAAAAGAGCTGCCTTTTATAGCTCAAGCCCATCTAAACTGTGTCACTACGGGTTGACATTTATTTTCAAAGGATAAAAAAATATAGATAAACATCATGTGATAAGGAAGCAGTTCTATACTCCGGGGCAGTTTCTTCAGAACGATAAAGCAGGCAACAGTTTAGTCTCCTGCACTACTGCCTAGTGGTCAGAGGGCACTGGCTCCAAGTGACAGCCAATCAGAGCCTCAGGCAAGACAAAAACTGTGCCAGCAGCTCCTGAGAAGAGCTGCTGGACACCGTGCCTTCCCCAACAAGGGACTTTTCCCACTTCTTCCTCCTGAAACTAGAAAGTCAAGTGAATTATTCCAGCGTCGCCTTCTAACACCATAAATCCAGACTCCCCAAGAATGTTATAATAAAAGACATCTAAAAACCCAAGACTCCTTGCAAGGCATGGTGGCAGAGGCAAAGGCAGGACAATGTCAGTTGAAGGTCAACTTAGGCTACACAATGAAACCAAAGCCCAACCTGAGCTAAAAAGCAAAACCACATCTCAAAATAAACCAAATAAAATTCTTATGCCAGATGTATATCACAAGTATGGCCATTGTTGAATGTAGAACGCAGCTTAATTTGTATGAGAAATAACCAAATAAAATGACTCCTCAGTCTCATAAGGCCCATCACCTTGCCACTGGGTAGATTCACTGACGTAACCCTGACAATGGAAGTCAGCCCTCCACAGACCTCTGAGGTCTGGGTCCTTGTTATTCTGAGGGCTACAACAACTGCATTGTTGGTCCCAAACTAATATTTAATACATGAAAGCTCATTTTGAACTATTTTTGTGATTTTCATCATTGATCTTGGGAGGAGGAACACTGAAGGGCCAGATAAGCCAGCCCTGGCAATACACACACCTGTGGTCCAAGCACTCTGAGAAGCTGAGGCAGGAGGATTGCAAATTCAAGTACTGCCTGGAGAATTTAATGAGAGCCTGTCTCAAAGTAAAAAATAAAAGCTGGCATAGTGGTGCATGCTTGTAATTCCAGCACTCTAAAAGTTGAGGCAGGAAGATCTGTAAGTTCAAGGCCAATCTGAGCTATATAGTGAGTTTTTGTGTTGATGACCAGCTCAGCCTGCCCTGTGAGTGGGGCTGGCACAGCATGTGTTGCTGGAGATTGAACCATGGTCCTTGTGGTTGCCTACATTTGTCTAAGCAGGCGCTTTACACCACTGAGCCATCTCGATAGCCCCTATATAGTAAGTTTAAAGCTAGGCTGAACTACATAGTGAAAGAGTCTCAAAAAAATAATAAAATTACATTTGAAAAACAGCTTGGAATGTAGCTCAGTGTGGAGGTGCTTTATTTGACTTCCAGTACTAGGAAAGAAAAAAAAAAAAAAAAAACACAAACACAAAACTATTAGTGGTACTTCTGTCTCTTAATAAGACAGGGTTGGAGTCACTTTTTCCTCCATCTGTGCTTTTTATAGAGTTCTCAACTTTTCTGCAGTAAACCTTTGCATGCACTGATCATCCGTTTTTTAGTGAACGAGCTCCTCACTGCCCTGGGTAGATGTCATGCCCAGATGCTGAGAAGCATGACCTTTAGCAGATGCTCCTGCTGGGGCTGGCTAGTGTAAGCTCAAGCTCCAGGCATTTCTGCTGAGCCTCTGGGGAACTCACCATCAAAGCCCAAGGCTGGGCTCCAGCTTGCTGGGAGGGAGGGGACAGGGAGCCAGGCACACAACTGGGGCACCAGTCCCCAAGGTGGTATGCCTCTGCTCGGAGAAAAGGCCTCAGAAGCTCAGGAGCTCTGGGGCCAGGCATTTCTTCAAGAGTATGCAAGTAGCCTGTTGAGCCCAGAAAACAACACCAGCGGTGTGGTGCTCCCACACCAACATGCTGGCTGGAGAAGCAGCCTCAGAGCTAAGCTCCTTCTGACCACTGCCCACCTCCCCATATCTTGGATCCTCCTCTCTGGAAGGACCTGCTTCTGATTTTCCTTCATCTGCTGCAGGACCAGCTCCAGGAGGAGCACAGTTGCCCTTCAACTTTCTTATGTGATGGTACCCAAGGAAGATCAAACTCACATCACAGAGGAGACCCCCCCCCCAAAAAAAAATCTTGAGCTCAGAGAACCCTGCCCTGGCCACCACACCCACCTACTGATCTCCAGCCTCATTCACATTACCCTCAAATCACCCTGGTATGGTTTGTGTCTAGTTATCCCCGCAAAGTCTCATGCAATCATGGGGCCGGGACTTCTACAGCTTGAGATTAACTCATGAGCCACTGGGATTATGGATTTTAGTATTGCTGGGATTATGGGTGTGTACCTTTCCCAGCCTGGGACAATAGCCTCAATGCAATTTAAGGGAGACAGACAGTCTCTCTGTTACCATTGTTGCCTTGTTGCCGTTGTTGCTGTTCTGACGCCATGAACTGCTGCTCTGTGCCATGTGCCTCTCTGCCTTGGAGCCAGCTAAACATGGAGTAAAACCTCCAGTAACTGTGAGCTAAATAAACCTTTTCTTTTTTCATTTTGGGTGTTGGGTATTTGTCCCAGCAACAAGAGAAAAGTAACTGAGACATACCGCCACTCCCCACCGCATGTCTATATCGCAGTTCCCTCTTCCCTATGAAGGTTATTTCAGGCTCAACCATTTGCCCCTCATATTTTATATAAAAATTTTTCATATTTCATAGTTTCATCTTTTATATGACATACTAATAAAGTGTGGCTTTTTCTCCTGCTAATTTATTGGCAATTTTTTTTCTTCTTTTTTTTTTTTTTGGCGGGACTGGGGTTCAAACTCATGACCTTGCACTTGCCAGGCAGGCACTTGTGCCGTGGAGCTATCTCCCCAGCCCCAGCTATCTCCCCAGCCCCTATTGGCAATTTTAATACAATCAATTACTCACTCTTTGGAGGAAGGACACATGAACAGTTTATTTCTAACACACAGCCTGTGCTGAGAGCACTGCCCCGGCCATTCTAGAGCTACCAGGACCCAACCCCTGATAAAAGGAGCAGTGATTTCAATTCCCTCAAAATTCAGTTCTCTGTATTTTAAGAGTCCTCCTTTGTAAGAGGAAGAATGAGGTAAGCCTTTGACAGTCTTATAACACTATACCTTATATATAAAACATACATTTTTAGACTTTACACAAGGATGTGATAAAGTTACTTTCAAGTTTAAAAGCCAATTTATACTGTACTGGTGAATATAAACTTAAGAGATCTTAACACCACAGTATCTCCTACTCCTTAAACATTACCTTCCATCATAAGCTGAGTACTACACATAGAAATTGTTTTAAAATAACAACAGGGCTGGCCAGATAGTTCAGCCTGTTTAGGCAGACACAGGGGTTGCAAGTTCAAGGTTTGATCCCTGGGGCGCACTGAGACAGCCACTGAGACTGGTCGTAGTGGCCCACACCTATAATCCCAGCTCTTAGGAAGCTGAAAACAGGAAAATCACTACAAGTCCAATCTATGTGCAAGACCTTGTAGACCCTGCGCTAAAAACAAACATAAAATAAAATAAGAATAATTTTGTCCCAATATGAACATAAAAGAAAAGATCTACATTGAGCAATTCAAACAAATATGGATGATGTCTGTATCCACAAGTAATAATAATGAGTAATACAAACATTATCTAAAAAGATATTTGACACCCTGGGGCCCGGCGGGATGGCTCAGTGGTCTAAAGCCCCTGCTTGGGAAAGCTTGGGCGGCTTCAGGGACCTCGGTTCGATCTCCGGCACCACATGCTGCGCCAGCCCTGCCCCCGGGGTGGGCTGAGCCAGCCATAAAAATGAGTGAATAAACAAAGGTTCTGAAACAAGAAAAAAATAAATAAATAAAATAAAAAAAGAAACATTTAAAAAAAAAAAAAAAAGATATTTGACACCCTAATTAAATTGTTTTCCCTCTTGGCCCCCCCCCCCTTTCAGATAGGATTTCAGTTCAAACGGACCTTATACCTGGCTGCTCCAGCTTCCTGAGCTCTAGGATTATAGGCCTGGGCACTGTACCTGGCATCACAATCAGGTTTCTGTGACGCAGATTTATGTGCTATATTTAAATGTTCTGCATTGCCTGAAGGGGGAAAATGGGCCGGGATGAGGGCTAGGTGAAGAGAAAAGGAAAGTGTGGCGTCAGGGTTGGCCTCCCACACCCACTGAGGACAGCAGCTGGTGTACCAAGGGGTGTCACTGCTGGCTGGTTCTTTTTTTTTAATTAATTAACGGATTAATTAATTATTTGGCAAAGGGTCTCGCTATGCAGCTCAGACTCCTAGCCGTCCTCCTGTCTCAGCCTTCCCAGCACTGAGATTACAGGCATCGGTGGCTGGCTCAGGGCCCAGGACCAGAATGGCATGTGGTACCAGTGCTTGAACCCAGGTCTTCATGCTTGCCAGGCAGGCACTTAGATCACTGAGCTATCTCCCAGGCCCATGCTGTTTGGTTCTGAACCCAAGACAAAGGCTGCACGCTATCAATACAGATTAAATTTGTGAGGCTGACCACAGCAGAAAGTTCAAACTGCTTTTCGTTCTTGGGTCTTGTAAATATTTCTTTCTGTAACTGTGAACTAAGCTTGCAACAGCTTATTCCATATCCCTGAAGACAAAGTAAAACTAAGTGTGTTGCTTAGAAAATGTGACAAAAAGGTCTCTTCATGCTGTTTAGGGAAGCAAAACTGCCTTTAAAACAGGGCACTGGGGTGATTCAGTGAGGCCTTTGGTAAATGAAATTATGAACAATTTTAAAGGGGGACCCCTGCACCATAAACATCACCATTCATCTGACTCTTGGCTGTGCAACATGAGGATAAGGACATACAACAAGCCATCCTGTTCTCAGAGCATGTTCCATTAGGATGCCTGGCACACAGGTGCTCACCAAAGACAAAGAGCTGCTGAACAAACAGAAGCAGGAATGGGGCAGGGGTGTAGCTCAGGTATGCGCCTACCCGGCAAGCGCAAAGTGCTGAGTTCAATTCCTGGTTCAAACACAAAAAGAAACAAGCATACCAAAGTGGTAAACAACAACAAAAACAAACACACACACATACACATACACCTCAACTCAAAAGGAAAGAGATGCAAGTATTCCTGGAGTTATGGATGGAGATATTGGTCCACACAGAAGAAATCACAGACTTCTTGAAAATGGAAAAATCCTGAATGAGAGAATTCACTATCTTCTCTTTCACCCATTAATGAACTGGTCCACTCTAATACTGTAGCCTCAAAGCAGATGCTATGACAGGATCTAAAGCAAACGTCAGACACAAAAAAAGGAAGTATTAAATTAAAGTAACCCTTCTATAAATTTGGCAACCAAGTCTCACTGAAATGTTAAGAACTATAACCTCAGTTTTCTGTGAATTTAACATGGTACTTAAAACTTCTCTTCCCTGCATTCTCTTGCTATACCTAAGAGGTTTTTTTAAAATCATCATCATGATACTCAAAGTTTTAAGACTTTCAACTCCAACAAAGAAAAAGTACTATTGCTATATGGGATACACTAAGCCAGTTTATATTGACTCACTCCATAAAACTAGTTCAATGCAGTCAGCCAATCATATGAAATTTTATAGACTTGCCTGTCAAAATCCCCATGATGCCAAGAACACGGTTCATTTAACTTGCACACACACACAATTGTTAGGCAAGCAAACTGGCACGAATTCCTTAAGACTACCATTATCTGCTTCAATTAAATAAAAATATAGAGAAATAAATTCACATCTTGGGAAAACTCTTGAGGCGCTCCAAGAAGTGTCCTTGTCCTCTCCTTTGCCCCCACCCCATGCATCTGCTGCACATTAACAACCCTCACCCGAAAGGAGACATCAATTAACAACATTCTCTGAAAGGAAGGCAGAAGACATTCTGGGCATAGCTTAGTAGCAGATGTTTCAGCGCATCTGACTTAGAATACTCAGCAAAACATGATGATGTACTTCGCTGTAACACTATAGAGAAATCTGGCACACTGGATTTGTTTTTATTTGTAATAGCTCCTGAAGGCTACTCAAGTTCATTATCCCTTCAACACTCTTGCTGGCAGGGAACATCATCTTCTCTACAGTCTGCGAGTCCAACCACTTGAAATGGAAGTGAAGTTTCACAGAACCTGGGCAGGAATAGTACATGCACTCACAGGATCAGGAACACAACACTTACTGAGCTGAGTGCAACCAGACAGATACACAGATATATACATGTATAGCTAGATAGGGATATGAAGTCAGTACAGTTAGTCCATGACCAGCAGGCCCAGGGCCCAAGTGGCTGGATTCAGGCTGTTAAGTACACACAGTCACACTGTCATCCCCTCTAACCAGAATTTTCCTGGGAAGAGACAATGCTTTCTGTCACACAAGAAAGTTACCACTGAAATAGGGATTTTGATTATCTACATGGTAGAGAAGGAAGCGGGGAAATGATAGTTCATGGGCACTTTTCCTACACTAAGCTTTTATTTTATAAGGTCCACAGCTTTTTGCTTTTTTCAGGGAGGAGTTTAAATGTCTGCATGAATTACCTGGGGGATCGGTATGGTATCTGCATTCACGGGAAGAACTGCTCACTGTAAAGCAACTGCTACATTTATTATTATACACTCACTAGGCATTTTCTTAAACTAAGTAAATGCTGCTCAGTTTAGTTACATGATAGTGGTGGTAAAATTTTTTTCTTTTTTGGCGAGACTGTGGTTCGAACTCACAACCTTGCACTTGTCAGGCAGGTACTTGTGCCACAGAGATATCTCCTCAGCCCCAGTAGTGGTAATAATTAATAAAGGAATTAGAACAAGAATTGGTTATATAATTGTGACTAACATTCTAACCAACACTACAAAACAGAATTTCAAAAGTTTGGGTTTTTCTTCTAGAGGTGAACAATTTCCCAAATTTCTTCCTGCTGTACACGTACCCAGCCTCTGCTCCTCCGCTCACATGAAGTGGCGGACAGCGGTGCCAGCTGCACGAAGCAGGAGCCCAGTCTCCATGGCACAGAATAGGGGGTCAATGAGCTGAAGGTGATGGGAAGTGACAAAGCACACACGGAGACCTACATGGTCTGACTCCTTACTCTAAAAGACCCTTAGTCACCTGTACAAGGTGAGATGGTTATTTCAGGTAAGCAGCTCCTCCATCTCCTTGGAGCTGGCTTTAAACAAGTCCTTTTTCCTTTTTACCAAAATATACGGCCTCCTTGGCTTTGGTCAGCAGCAACCAAACAAGCCTGAGCAGTGAACAGAGCGGGCAGGAACAACACTGGGCCCAGCCCTGTTCTAAGAACCCTACATACTTTTACTCTTTTAATCTTTCAGCAGGGCCTTCACTTATAGACATAAAAAGGGAAGGGAAGAGAAGGCGAGGAAGCCAGGGGAGCCATCTGCCTAGAGTGATCAGATACAGCATGATGCACAGGAAACAGAAAAATCCACTGCTGGGCATTTGGGGATAAAAAGCTCAGATCATGTCCTGCTACTACCACCACCTCAAGCTCTGCTTCCTACTCTTGAATATGTACACAGATTACTGGGCAATCTCATGAAGACACTGATTTCTGAATCAGAAGATCCAGTGTGCAGCCCAGCATGAGAGCGATCATTTTCTAACAAACTCCCAGGAAGGGCAACCCTGCAGGTCTAGGCCAGCACTGCCTAATGAAAGAGTGTAGCATGAGGAAACCCTCTGCTAGGCACACAGCCTTGCCCTTGAACTGAGAGGGAAGGCCTGAGCACACCTGCAGGGTCAGCCTGAGGGGGGAGGGTGTCCAAGGTCGACCATCTGTGCCCTACATTCCACCTTTGAACCAACATTTCATTCTTTCAAGATGCACAGCAGAATTGAGACTGAACTCAGTTTCCCTCAGCAGACAGGGCACCTGGGCTTCCACAGGGCAGGCCTTGAGGAGGCCATGTGTGGAACAAGGTTAAACAGAGCAGGAGCTGATGGCTATGTAATTAACTTGATGTAAAACAGGATTATTTGCATTTCAAGTGCTACACATTTTTTATCCCTGTAACAAAAACTCCTGTAGTTAGCAGTTTTTTATGACAAACTTGTTTAATTAGGACTTAACATGTGTAATTCAAATCACTGAAGAAGTTTTAATTGGTGTTTCAAGGGTGGAATCCATTCCACTACTGAAATATATTATCCTCCTGATAAACCCATTAAGTAACTGGTTTGCTCTCAGTGTATTTCAAAGAGCCTGGATCTATGAACTCTGGTCTAATTAGTGAAGTGAAAAATAATCAAACCCCAAATCAAAAATCTCAACCTTCAGGAGAAGCTCAAATACTTAAAGCATCTTAAATTGCTCTTATAGCCCAAATTGTATGCTTCTCCCCAAATCCCAATGATGAAGTCCTAATCCCCAGATCCTCAGAATATGACTGTATTTGGAAAGTCTTTAAAAAAGAAAGTAAGTTAAAATAGAGTGGATCCTATTCCAATATACTCTCTATTCCCTTAAGAAGACCCAGGACACAGAAGCAAACAAAGATCATGGTGAAGAAACCAGACAGTGGTGGCCATGTTCAAGCCATAGATGGAAGCCTCAGAAGAAACCCACCCTCAAAGGCCTCATCCCATGCTTCCAGGCTCCAGAACTGTAAGAAATAGAATTCTCTTAATAATTATGGGCCAACTGGGTATGACATATTCGATCTCAAAAAGTTGAAATAAATTTTTTACTCACAAAGAAATTATGATAAACACAAATGCCTGAAGGGTTCCAAATGTGTAAATCTGGCCAGCCAGATAGCTCAGCAGATTAAAGCACCTGCAGGGACTGGGGTTTGATCCCTGGTGTGCTGTGTTGGCCCTGCCCCTAGGCATGCTGAGACAGATTGAGACAGTGTAATCCCTGCATTTGGGAGGCTAAAAACAGGAGGATCACTGTGAGTCCGATCTGTGTAGTGAGACCCTGAAGACCCTGTATTAAATATGGGTTTTATTTATAGGGGTGTTTAAGTTGGTTGGTTTTTTGAGACATGATCTCACTATATAGTGCAGACCAGCCTTGAACTCAGGGCGATCCTATCTCAGCTTCCCGAGTGCTGAGATTGCAGGTGTGCACCACCACATCTGGCTCTTAACATACTTTCTTCTGAATTAAAAAAAAAAAAAAAAAAAAAATTAAAACTGTTTTTCAAAGAGAAATCAAAGCCTCAGCATAGGAAACAAACTGCGTTTGATGCTGAAGACAGTCCTTCTACACATCTATTATGTTATGCTTCTCTTTAAATGTAAAGTCACTTTATTGAGTTTCCTGCTCCCCTTTGGTCCAGGCAAGGAGTCACTGGAGGGGCCCAACTGGAGGATGAGAACAGGCTCTGCTGCAGGAGTCATTGTTAAAGTGTCCCGGGCATAAATTAATTGTCATTGAGTAGTGAAGTGGCTTCAAATAACACTAAATGTGACAGTGCTGGGCTAAAGGGACATTGTGAATTCACAAATTTCTGATTCAAAAGAGTATTGTTTTCTCTGGGAGACAAGCAATACAAAGAGTCAAATGTCTCCAATCTTCAGAAGAAAAACATGGCATAAATCAATTCACTCTCTCAACACTGTATGTTTTCTACAGTGAGGCAAGTTCTGCTGCATAAGCATGGCAGAGAAACCCCGGTTCCCAAATCTGGTGTGGCAACGACCATGCGGCTTTCTTCTTGACTTGTGGGATGCAGAAGGCCTATGTAGCAGCAGGTAAACGCCAAGTTCTTGGAAAGTAGAACCCACACTCAGATGTTTTCCAGCTAATGATAAACAGCTTTCTGTTTTATGTTGCAGTCTTATATGAATACACAAGTCACAGTGCAATATACAACATGACCCGAGGGGAAACTGACTGAGGGAGACAGCACCATGTGACACCTGAGGTGGAACACTGACCCTCCCCTCTGCCATCCATCACAGCTCATTAGAAGTTTGCATCTGTCACCTCTGGGTCAGAGGAGTACTTTACATAAAAAAATTTATTGTGCCCTGGTTTGTCATAGTATAAATCTTTTAGGAAAAAGTCACTAGAGTGTACCATAGCTCACTGATAAGTTAATTACTAGTGAGACAAAGCATGCGACCAATGGCTTTGTGAAAGGCACTGCTTAATATTTATTGTGCTAACCACAAAGCCCTTCCTGTATGAATTAAAGCTGCCCACAATGTTCTAATTCTGGCTACTGAGTGATTAGAGACATAGTATCAAGCTGCTGATGTACTTTGGCATTATACTATAAATAACTGTAGCAGTCCTGATCCATGGCTGGCTATGGGATTCCTAAATGCACTGTTGTCAGTGCTTCTCTAAGGAAGGGAAACAGGCAAATACAGTTAGGGCAGGGAGAGACTCCACACAGCATCACAAATTACACCTGACACCAGCACAATTTTTCTACATTGTGGAAACCTTTGAAAATGTGACCAAAGACATAAACTCTCACCCTGAGAAAGGTAATATTCACACAAAACACATTATTTGCATTTAATTTCAGTGATTCACTGTCCCCAGTTTAAAATAACCTGCACTATACAAATCGCCATAGCAGTAGACTTAAGGTAAAAACTGAGTGTTGATCTAAGCTTTTATGTCTAAAGAATGATAAACAGACCAAAATTCACCAAAGAGCTGACATAAATTACACTACCAGTAGACTTTGAGAGTAATAATCACAAGGATTTATACACTCATAGAACTCACCGATTTACTAACATATTTCCTACGCGAAGCCATCACAAACTTCTTTCAGCTAGCTCCCTTCTTACACAAAGACTTGCACAAAGACAATTATTAATTACAACCAATTTACTCAACATTCACAATGCAAGAGTCTGCTGAAAGCAAAAACAAGTGACCCAAATAGTTCTCCTAGGGTATAGTCTGTAGCATACTGCTCTAATTGTTTAACTTAATCCTTGTTCGTCTGTAATCTTTGTTCAAATGTAAATCACGTCTGGCAGAGTTTCAGAGTGTGGAGTATCTGATCTTTTCTGTTGATCTCTACAAACACAAAACGGCTTCCTCACTCCACTCGAGTAAAAGAAGAGCTGAGAGCAAGCAGATTCAGTTCTAGAAATGAGGGGGGCTTTGAACAATTCTGAGTGCAAACTTTATATCTGATTAGAGCTACAGATTAAAAATGCATGATATGAAAATGCATGTGCTGTTACAAAATTATCTGCCAAGATTATCGCATCAAGCCCCACAACTGCGGACTTCACTGGTTAAGTTTTCCTTCTCACATTCCATAGACCAACAGACAGCAGAACCTGTCCAGAGACCCATGCTCTTGCCTCGACACTCTTTGCGGGGCGAATCTCCAGCAGAACTTCAGCAAAAGCATTATCTATTCAACAGTTGAGAATCTGAAAATATTACAAAGCAATAACTATCCTTCACTCTGAGGAATTCAAATTTATTTGCTTAACAGTCTTCAAATACACTTTTAATTGTGCCTTCAAAAATCCACATGAAACATTACTCAGAAATATTTAAAAATTAAGTGTGACCACCCACCTAGAAAAGCCTCTAATTACTAAAAACTTATAAAATCTGCATAAGTTTAAATATCATAAAAGAACTTTTCAGAGAATGCTAGTGACTATAAATGACCCAATAATTGGGGAAAAAAGGAATGCACTTCCAATCCCCAAGTCTGCCCATGAAGCTGCACCTACCCAGGAGCCTTGACCATGTGCTCAGCTCCACATGGGAGCCTGAGGGTCAGAAGGCCCTCAGTTAGGAGCTCTCAGGTCCAACTGAACTCTCCACAAGCCGGAAATGACTTGCCCCTGCTCCCTCTTAGCAAGTCAGCCAGACTGACAGCAAGAGCCTGGCTTTCTGCTTGCTTCTATTTAAATTTAACAACAATGCTGTTCTACTAATTCACTTCATGGACAATCTGCTTCCTTCCATCTTCAAAAGGCTCCAGTGAGTAACTGATGGGGCCAAATTTTATGTGGGCTTTGTCCTCTAGAAGTTTCATGTGGCCACCCCAATATGGACATGTGGCCACATTCACATATACAGTAAGTAAAATCTTCTCTATATCATCCACAAATAAACTTGAACAAGTGCTTTTCTTGAGTACATACAATAACACACATTCACTATGTTATATGTAACACAGAAAATAACCATTTCAGTGTCAAAATTTATACATGCACTGTAACAACTAAACCTGACTACCACACTGACTGGCTGGAGAGGTATTCAGGAGACTATACAGCACAGGTCTGGGCTTGAGGTGCAACCCTGGCCCTGGCCCTTTCCTCCAACTCCTGCCCTGCTCTCTGCCTCCCAGGGGACATAAGCTGACAGCTTCCTCCACTGAGCCTTTCTACCATGATGCTTCTGCCCTGCAGCTGGCTCTCCATGGACTAAAGCTTCCGAGACTACAAGCCACAGTAAGCCCACCCTGTGAGGTGCAGGGGCCATTTATTCTGTCCCAGCAGCAGGAAAGGTGCCTGCCCTCTTTATTACCAAAATATAACCAAATTTGATTCATCACATCAATGATTGTCTTCTATATTTAAAGGTAAGCTAGGTGTGGTGCTGCACACCTGCAATCCCAGCACTCGGGAAGCCGAGGCGGGAGGGTGGTTATGCGGTGAAGCCCAGTCAGGCCTACGCAGTGAGACCCCACAGTGAGTCACATATCTACCAGATTAACATTTTTTAGAAAATAAAGATAAGGCTACTGATTGCTGTCCTACTATATGTTTACCTAAAAAGACTACTATATTTTCCAGATAGAAACTAATTCCTGGGCTGGCCTGGTAGCTCAGCAGACTAAAACACCTATTCAAGGCAAAGTGCAGGGGCTGAGTTTGAGACCTGGCATGCTATGCTAGCCCCACGACTGGGCGTAGTGGTGCAAGCCTGTAATCCCAGCACTTGAGAGGCTGTAAACAGGAGAATCACTACCAGTCCATCTATGTAGCAAGACTGAACTCTCTGTAGACCTTGCCCTAAATACAGGGGGGGGAAGAAAACCAAATTCTTAAAATTTAACATTGCTTTAAATTTTATAGTCTAGCAAGTTCAGGGTAGACAACAAACAAAGCAAGCTGATATACGTTTGAAGTACCAGGTTATGTTTCAAGAATGCAACTGTTTTGTCTTTGTTTTTGTATTTTAGGGAACGGTCTACAGGGTGTTCAGAGTCTTAATACTAGATTGGACTCATAGTGATCTGCCTGTTCTCAGTCTCTCAAGAGCTGGGATTACAGGCCTACACCCAGTCTCAGTTGCAGTCTCAGTGCCCGGGCAGAGGGACCATCTCAGAAGGCCTAGGGATCAAATCTCTGGCCTCTGCGCCTGCCTGCAGGAAGAACTCACCTATTAGTAGTCTCTCTTATATCTTCATCAAATGTAATTCTCATTCACAATGAGGAAACCAAGGCTTTGAGGGGAGAGCTAACTTGCCTAGAGTCACACTAAGATGAGGAAAAGCTGAGACTAAAGCCCAGACAGTCTGTGACCAGCACCCATATATCTAGCCACTGCTTATACTAAGCATCCTTACAGACAGGCGTCCGCTGTGAAGCCCAGAAAACTACAGTGCATGCGTACTTTTTCAAAAATCACCACCATATAGCTCAGTGTCACCTGCTTGTAGTCTTTCCTCTACAAATTAAATACCACAAAGTCTTACCCAGCACCTACCACTGTCTGCCTAAGACTGTGAGAAGGGTCAGGGTGGAGTCAAACATCTAACACAGGATTCCAGTGTGTGGGAGATTTACCATCTAATCTGGGAGGCAAGTTAAAGTAGCATAGGTTGGATTGGGTTTATCACAATATTTAAAGACAATAGCAAATGGATAGAGGGATCTCCCCCTCTTTCTCGCCCCCCTCCTCCTCTTCCTCTTCCTTCAGTGTCATAAAGTTGAACACCACCATGGTTTCCCTCAATGTTTCAAAAACTTTTAAAAAGAAGCACCTCAAGTCTCCACCAGGCTTCCTCCAGAAAACATTCCCAGAACTGTTTCCAGTGGTAAAATACCTCTAAAACAGTGGTTCTCAACCTTTCTAATGCCATGACCCCAAACCAGAAAATAATTTTGGTGGCTACTTCAAAACTGCAATTTTGCTACAGTTATGATTTCTGAGGGCTTTAGGTGACCGCTGTGTTTTGGTCATTTGACCCCTGCCAGAGTCGCAACCCACAGGTTGAGAACTGCTGCTCTAAAAGCTGCTGCCAAGCTCAGCTACTGGGGCAGCCTTCTGCTGTCTGCTAACCTGACACAGGCATGTAAAGCTCTTCACATAAGACAGCTGCCTTCCCAAGCCCCAGGGCTCCCGATCACAGCCGCAGCTACACCCCAAAGCACAAGGAGAGACGTCACCCACAGACAACTGGCAACAGTTCGAATCAACTGCCCTGGTCTTCAATGGTGTTGTTTTTATTTTCTAGCTCTTCAAGCTCTTAAAAGCAGCCTGAATTTCTCAAAAGATACTGAAAGAGCCTATGAGAACTCCTCTAGTAATTTTACTTGGGAATTCCCCTCCTCTTGGCAGAAGTCCACTTCCCATCACTGTATCTGCACAGTGCACTCTGAAAAGCACACATCAACTACGTGCTAGCAAAAACTGGATACATCAGACTTCCGAGCATCTGAAATTGCTAAGTAAAACATCTATAAATATCCAAGTACATATTTTGATACTTATAACATTAGTTCATAAGTTATAAATAGTGAAAACTATTCTATAAATGTAGCACAGCTGTTATTTAAATTTTGAAAGGCAATGATTACAACAATTCAGTATTCGCACAGCAATTTATTTTTTCTATCAAAACTATCCTTATATTTCAAATGAGTCCATTTTAGTCAAGGTTCCCTTTGAAAGTTCAATGTGATGTTTTCAATTAATTCTTAGTGTATAACTTAATGTCATTTACTCTATTTAATGTATTGTCAAAGTGTTTCATTAACCAAACACTAAATAGGTTTTCATTACTATTGTCTTCAACATTTAAAAATCCAATTATAATATTATGTGTGCAATGTTAAAATTTTGGTGTCAATTATCTCTTTAAAAAAAAAAGTCTGTAAGCTTTATATGAGTCACTATTTCAGGAGCTACCCAAGCCTTATTTTTCATTCAGTGTTCCATGTAAGCCTCTATGCTAGGTATACAATGACAGGCAAGCCTGGCAAGTTGCCTGAAGCTTCCTAAGAGCTCCTAGAGACACCTGCTGACATTTAAAGGGCCTGCCTAGAAAACACAGGCGTACCCTGCAAAGCCACACGCTCATGCACATTTGCAAACTGCTCCTTGTCAGCTGTGCTACACTAGATTTGGGAAATGCAACAGAAAGCATTTTATAAATATTTATCTGCAACCAAAAATAAAGACTCTGAGAATACCAGATGTTTCTTTGTATGAATACAGACGAATTAAGCGCTGGAAAGCAGGAGAGGAAAGAATTTATTCTTAGAAAAATAAACTGGGTAGAAACAGACAGTCACTGTAAACAATGCTAAACAAGATGGTCTGGACGCCTTCTGTATCAACAAGTTGAGAGGACGCGTCTAGAAGCAGTGTAGATAATTTCAGTGGTATTTATTAAATTTCCACCTTAACCTAAAAACAAACAAGGAAGTCAGAGAGAGTAATAGATTTCTTCACTCAGTTAAAAAGCTGTCAGGTCTTACCAGCTCTCCCCAAGAGAGAAAAAATTGTATCATGAGTTCATTTTGAAAGAATTAGTAGTGCCTGCACTAGTGGAAGACCTTCAGGAGTTAAAAGTTGCCCCCAAAAATAAAAATTGTAAGAAAAAGAGTATAAGTCACTGAGAAAAAACTCTCTTTAGGAATTAAAAAAGAATGGGCTGGTGAGATAGCTCAGCAGTCTAAAGCGCCTGCTTAGGCAAGCTTAGACCACCACAGGGACCATGGTTCAATGCCCAGCACCACATGCTTTGCCAGGCCTACCACCAGGGCCGGCTGAGCTGGCCATAACATAAATAAGCTTTATTTTAAAAAAAGGGGAAAAAAAGAAATTAAAAAAGAAAAAATTCTTGAGACTGAGTTTTGAACTTCTCATTGACTGGAAACACTAGTGGACCTCTCTGGGCACTCCTGTCTATTGCCGGCTCTTGATAAAAGAACTAAAAATAACAGCACTAACCTTCAAAACCAAGAGGCCCTTTGCTAAGCAAACTTCTCCCATACATTAACTCTTTTCCTTGTATACCCTAAATGTGCTTTTAAGAATATCATCAGGTTGGTCAGGCACATCAGGTCACACAGGCACACTATAAAGTAATAACTTCAACATTATCATGTGAAAGGGCTATCAGTTATGGTGAGAGGAGAGCGACCGGGCAGCAGCTCTCTTTTCCAAGGGAATGCCTATTGGTCTATCATCTCTCAGGAAAAGGTGAAATTTCTAGGATGACCCAGAAGGACCATGATGGCCAGGCATGGTGGTGCACACCTAGAGTCCCAGCACTTGCAGGAGGATCACTGCAAGTTTGAGGCCAGCCTGGGGTACAAAGCGAGTTCAAGGCCAGCTTGAACTGCATAGCAAAACCCTGTCTCAAAAAGTGGACAACAACAATTAAAAAACAAAAACAAAAAAACCCACATGGTTTTAAATGCTTGGGAATTCTAACCATCTCTATGGTCTCGGTCTCTTGCCATCGCCATCCCCTTCTCCCCCTCTCCCTATGTTTCTACCTTCTTTTCCCCAATGCTGGAGATGACCTTGGCATCTTGAACACACTGGGCAAGTGCCCCATCACGAAGCCACATCCTCAAAAACTATTCTTCCCTGTTATCCCTCCAAGATAGGTTGTCAGGAGAATATAAGAAAGTGAAGAACTGCCCCGACTACACAGTGCATGGAGATAGCAAAGGGAAGGAGCCTGGAAGAAGCCCTATGATTTTATCACCAAGCAGTAAATTCAGAGTGCAAGGTGAGCATCTCCAAACTAAAGTCTGAATTACGTGCTTCAAAATCCAAAATCCTGGGATCCCACAGGGGCTTCCTTACACATGCAAAGACATGCTCTGCCACTGAGCCAGGTCCAGCCCAATATGAAACTTCTGAGTGTAAACAGGATACCACAAATGGAAAATTCCACACCTGATCTCATGTGATGCGAGTTGCAGTCAAGATACAGGAACACTAAAAAGATGATACAGGTACTATATAAAGTTACCTCTACACTGTGTGCATCAAACACATGCAATATAAGTTAATTTCCTACTGAGACCTGGATCCCTCCTCCCAAAGACTAAGCATATGCAAAGATTCCAAAGTCTGAGAAAAGCTGGCACTGGGAGCATTCTGTTCCCAAGCCTGTCAGAGAAGGCATGCTCAAACTGCACTGTCTTTTCCTACCTTCCAACATCCTTGAGTTGTGATGCCTACTCCACGTTTAATGGCTCAGCTAGCAATGGTTGGGCTCTCTTTTGAGGCACCAAGATCAGTGTGTCTCATGACCAGTGGTATTTCTATATGTAGTGAAAATATGGTGATAATGGAGAACAAGCTTGAAATGGCCACAGAAGGTCAAGCTTTTCCTTCAACCACTGAGACAGCGGTGAGAAGCCATGAGATTAGAGTAAAGAGATATGTAAAGTCACCTGGTGACAGAGATAATACAGAGGTCACTAATCACCGAGATGAGTGTGGCAGACAAGGCAGGAGCCAGAAGGGCAGGAACAAGTCTGCTTGGGGACAGTGGGGCAGCACCAGCCTTCTGCACCTGGCCCTGCCCTTGGAACAGCTGCCACTGTGATGCCCTTCTGGCTGTGTCTGGGACGTCCTTCTCAGTTGCCAAGAGGCTGCCCAGCCACAGTGCCCAGATGAGTTCCTGGGGCCTCTCTTCTGTCCCCCTGAACTTCCACACGCAGTACACACAATACAGCCAACCACACCTTTCTGTTTAATTAGAATCTTCCTAATGCTTGACTCAAATTTGATTTCACCAATTTGGTCTGGCTTATTAATGATAATGTAATTAACAGAATCAAAGTTAGCAACTAGCCCCAGTGTTTCTTACATGGGTGCTTTTGATATAGGGCATATGATATGGGCTGATATAGGAACTCCAAATAATGCAAATAACATAAGGAAAACACAATGTGCATCCTGCTAGATGTCTTATAAGTTCGCATTCTCCAAAATGGAAGAATGAATTCTAGGAACAATGGAGGTTAAGAGTATGAAGTGTTGCTAGGCATGGTAGCACACACTGCAATCCTGGTGCTGAGGCAGCTGACGCAGTGGGAGAATCTCCGAGTTGAGGCCAACCATGCCTATGCAGGCAAGTTCAAGGCCAGCCTGCACTATATAGTGAAACCCTATCCCCCTCCCCGCAAAAAGTATTTTTTTGAAAGAAAGCTTCTGTATAAAAGGGATGGACGGAGGTCCCAAGCAGGAAGCCCAGGGTCCTGCTTCTTGGGGGAGTTTTACAGAGCAAAACCATGAAACGAGGCACGTCTAACATGGGACAAAACTATGGTCAACTAATGAGATTTCAAATACAGCTACATAAGGAAGAGTAATCCAATGAGAAATCACAAGGTGGGTGGGACAAAACTATGGTCAACCAATAAGATTCTGGGTATAATCACTTGGGTAATATTGATGAAATGGGGATTGGGTGTAGCATACATGGAACAAACAAGGACATCCTGGGAAGCAATGGGCTTGGGGGGGGGGTTGATCCCCATGCAAGGTGAGTGACAACTATTTAGAGCACCAGTCGCTGCTGCTCACCCCTTTTGGGAATGGTTGGGAAGTCGCCATTTCTCTATCCAGAGGCCTGACCACCCCTAACACACCTCCACCACAGTTGTCTTCTGTACTGATATGTTCAAGGGCCCTGTTTGATTACCTATAATACTCCAAAATAACTTAGCTGTCTATAGTAGTTTGATTCAATTAGTTAGACTGAAGTCAGGGACATAAGTCAGACACAGCACCTACCTGGCAAGAGTAAGGTAGTGAGTCTGATTCCTGGTACTAAATAAATAAATAGGGGGGCTAGGGAGATAGCTCTGTGGCACAAGTGCCTGCCCGGCAAGTGCAAGGTTGTGAGTTTGAACCCTGGTCCCACCAATAAATAAATAAATAAATAATTAGGCTGTAGGTCTGTCTGCCCTCTTTCCTACTGTCCTCTAAGCTTAAAGCACATGAAGATAATCACCAACACCCCTGGACAGAATTCAGTAAGTGAGAGGCTTCCGGAGGAGTTCCCTGTCACTAACCACAGTGGCTGAGCTACCCAGTCAAAGCATCATGGTAACAGAAGCGGCAGACTGCTAGAAGCAAGTGAGAGATCACACAGAACCCCACGACAAACACATGCCACATCCCCAGTGCTGCATTTGGCGATGGCATTTCCTAACAGGCCAATGAGCACTCATGAACAGCTGACTAATTACTAAGGATGATTAGGCAAGCAAAATAGAAGAGGCTCTAGTGCACACCTCAGGCACCTGGGAACAGCTTAGCCGCAGGGTGGGAGCTACACAGCCTGACCCCTTCTCCCTTATCCCAGCCTGCAGCTCTCCCCAGACCACAGCTCTGCCAAGCGGCTGGAATGCGAGGGTCCCGATTCAACCCTCCTCTCACCCTGTTTCCCCTCCTTCCATGCTCTGCCTTCCACTGCTCACCCCACTTCTCCATCCTGCTCTTTTCCTCCGGGGTGGGGTGAGGAGCTATAGCAGCAGATTCCGAGCTCGGCAGGAGCAGAAGAGGCAGATGGGAGAAGCAGACGCTGTGGGTGTTTCCCTCACTATGAACTCTGGGCTGGAACCATGGCCAAGATGCTTTACATGTACAGGGAAGAAGGAAAAATGCAAAACACACCCCGCTCATTCATGTGAATGAGGAGGCACTCAGCATCCCGGGCACCCCCACTCTTGGCGCACACACACTTTGCAAGGAGAGACACCGGAGGGAGAGGAGACAGATGAGATGCATGCGGCGCCTGCACCAGCTCCCCTGGAGGAGTGTAAGCCTTAGGTAGTGCACATCTGTGCTAAAATAAAAATTTAAAAATATGTCTACATGTAGTTCTTATAGCTATTCACATACAATTTCTGCACATACATTCATTTTTTTATTTTTTATTTTTTATTTATTTATTTATTTTCTTGTTTCAGAACCTTTGTCTGTTTATTCACTCATTTTTATGGCCGGCTCAGCCTGCCCTGAGGGCAGGGCTGGCGCAGCATGTGGTGCCGGGGATCCAACTGCGGTCCCTGAAGCTGCCCAAGCTTTCCCAAGCAGGCGCTTTAGACCACTGAGCCATCCTGCCAGGCCCCCATACATTCATTTAAATAACTGCCACATCCATGACCAGACACAGGTGAACACCTGCCAAGGGGAATTCCCTCTCTACAACACTCACCACACCCACCTGTGCCAAGCACTGTCCGCTGGCCCCATCAGCTGGGACCTGCGCTACAAAAGGCCTGTAGCACAACACAGCAGAAGTATTCTTGAAAATGCATATTGCATTAAACATCCACATTTAAATGAGAAATAATCAGGAAATACCAAGACTTAAAATTGTCAGACTTCCTGGTTTTAAGTGCCCTTTTTAGGTGCTGAAAAGAAACTTCCTTTCTTAAGTAAGGATTAGTAAGACACAATATTAGAATCCAAATGTGAAAAGAGCAAAGCTGCCAGCACTCAGCCTGTGCCCCACGCTCCACCAAGGCAGGCCCTCAGGACACCTTATACTTGCTTCTGATTCCAGATCTGCAGATGAGGAAAACAAGGCTTGGGAAGGTAGGGAACTTGCCCCCAGTTTCCCCACTAAGAAGGGGTAGAATCCAATTCAAACAAGCAGCCTGTTTCCAAAGTCCGCCCTCTTAGCCACTACAATATTCTGCCCCACAGTTGATAATGTTTTATAAAACTATCTGTACCCAGCTGATGTCTATTGACACATCCACAGGCAAATATAAAACTGCTCTTCAATCACGGTAAAAGTCATAGCTCACTCCTAGGTTGAGTTCTCTAACCTAAAATCCTAAATACTACAAAACCAGAAACACTCTCAATACTGACATGTTCTCAAATTTAGGAACAAAGGAGTAAGGATAGCTAGAAATTGCTTTGAAAAAACCTAGCTAAATAATAATCTCTCAAGAACTTAAGAAAAAGCAATTCGCTTAGGATTAAACCAAACCAGCAATTTTGCAAGATGTACATAATTTGCTGTCAAAATGTAGTCAAAACTGTCACACTGGAGAAAGAAATACTACTCTACCAAAGCAAGCGATACAGTGGTACCTTGGTTCAAAAACCTTTCCACAATTCTCATCACAAACTGAGTTGGACAAGAACCGAATCAAATTCAGTCGTTGGGTTCAGTGTTAACCTTATGGGGAAATTTGATAGGGTTCTCATCCAGTGCAATTTTGGACCAGAATCGTGGAGAGAATTGAGTTACCGCAGTACTTCAGGTCCTCAAAAACCTTGAAGCGACAATTAGCATGCTAATGTTACCTATCTACTGGAACGCTCTGCAACTCTAGATCCAAAAGTGGATGCTTAAAACTGAGTAAGTGTGCTTAAATTTAACACTGTTATCTTGATAAACCTTCTCTACCACAACACCCCTCCCGCCTCACACAAGACATCACCCTTAAACAAGTAATTTTAAGGATCTTTTTCAATGTAACTACTAACAGGTTGGATCTGTTACAATTTGTATAGTGAATGCTACAGTTTAACTACATAAATAGAAGTAGGTAGGAAGAATGAACAGGGAAAACAAATCTAAGAACTCTACTCCACTTAAAGCCTCACAATTTCCAGTGTCCCCATTACAACCCCAAGCTCTGACTATGCACTCTCTACTTAATTGAGATTAGTAAACTGGAGAGACACAAAAGCACCGACTGTGAGGGCTTGTTTTGTTAAAATCCAGAACAGAACAGAAATATATTTAAAGGTCGGTTAATCTTTTCAACAAACTACATGTGACTCTCACATGTGTGACTCCTCCAAAGTTTAGGCTAAGCCTCTTCCAAGTCTGCAGTAACAATCTGAGGTTCACTTCCTTTCCTCAGGGTCCTCTGGGTCCCCCAGGGCCCACTGCAGTCACTCCTGGCAGGAGCCCAGTCAAGGAAGCACCAAGCTTCCCTCACCTCAAAGGCTTCCTTGAGGCTTCCTTCCGCCCTTATCTTCCCAAAAAATAAAAAAGGCCTGAATTTCTCCCCCAGGGGACAAGGCGAACAGCTGCTGTCCTCAGGCCTCCTCTGCCAGCAGCAAAGCTCATCACACCTACAGGCCAGACTCTGGATCCGCCTTCATGAAAGGGGAATAGGGCACAAAGGTGGGTGGACACGGACACGGACAAACACACGGACACACACACACACACACACACACACACACACGCACGCACGCACGCGCACACACACACATGCACACACACTGACTTGGACACCCGGAGGCCCTCCCACAGTGAAAGCTAAGAAATATGGTCATTAGCAACTTGGCAGGGCTGAACAGAACCCTAGGAAGGGAAACAAGCCGCCACTCAAGGAAGCTTCCTGCAGTCAGATCTGAAAATGTCACTTCTTCAGGCTACCCCCTTTCATGACTGTATAAGAACTGCGCTGTGAGGGCAGCTTAAACATCACTGACCACTCCCCCACTCCAAAAAAAAAAAACCAAACACAAACAAACAACAACAAAAACCCAACCAGCTGCTAGCAAAGAAAACTACCTGACAGGGTCAGATCCAGTAACTTTTAGAGCATCCAAGGCAGGAGGCCCTCAGAAGCCACTGCAGATAACTCCTGCGGGGATCTGGAGTGGGGGCTGTCTCATTTCACCAGCACCTCAGTATCAACTACTGCAGGTTAACCTAGCCTTCTCTCCTAAGAGGTAAGCTGAAGTGCAACCCAAGGTGCCCCTTATAAATGTTACCTACATACTCTGCTTGCCTCAACACTGTATTTAAGCACTGTTGGGATAAATCTGAAAGTCAGAACTTGGAAAAATTCCTCACAGACTACTTAGCCTCACCTGCACATCACAGATGAAGAAGTGCATGGCGAAAGTTATCCACCAGTGGCTAATTCAAAGACACAGCCCAGTCCATGGCAAGCCCCCACACACCCTGCATGCCCACCCTTTCCACTACACCATGCTACTTCCTTCTCCATGGCCCCAAACCCCAGGACTCCAGGTCTGTTACAGGACCTCAAGCAGAGATGCAACCCTGCACCTTCCGAGGAGTCAATGTCAGGGGCAGGGACCAGCGACACCCAGCCGCTAGATTACTTAGGCAACTCCTTTCGCCCTACTTCAGTAAAAACATATGGTGCGCAGCATTTAACTAGACACACCTGGCTGGACAGCCTTTACATTGTCAAATTAGGCTTTAAACCCAATATATTAAACTAGGCCAGTGGTTTTCAAGCTTTGCTACTCAAGAAAATTAAGTGCCAAGCCTGCGTGTAAAGAAAGACAAAAAACACAATTTAGTTAAGCCTCTGTAATCTGCGATAACTCTCTTCAATGTCCAACCATGTCAGGCCGTCAGATGGCCTCTGCCCAGACAGTGGGGAGTGAGGTTGTATCTACTGCATCCTGTCCAAATTACTGACCCGCAGAACCTCAAAGCATAATTAAATGGTTGCTTCAGCCCACTAAGCTTTGGAGCAGCTAGTATGCAACTGCACTAACTGAGACATCTGGGAAGCTATGTGACAGCCCCAGTGTCCAAAGGGTGCCGCAGCCCCAGCAGGCCAGAATCTCGGGGGGCGGAAGCCAGGCATCTATTCTGAAGGTCCTGAGTGACTCTGCTCTGTGCCACAATGGAAACCATGGCCTAGACCACCACTGTTTAGTGCAGTATTCACCTGTGACGTGAAACTGCTCATATTTAATTAAAATAAAATTTAAAATTCAGTTCCTGGCTCACATGAGCCATACACCATGCATTTACTAATCTCATTGGGCTGGTGACTGTCCTAAGGGACAGCGGAAATACAGAACTTTTCCATCATCACCAAAAATTCTACCAGACATTGCTGTTCTAGATCAGCAGCTCCTCACAGTGGAACCTGGGCCTTGTGCATGAACATCATTCTGAGGGAGCCAAACGGAAACACAGATTCCTAAGCCCACCCACGGCCTCCTGAGTCAGAACCTTTGCCCATGGCCTCCAGGTGACTACATACTCAGGCTTGCAAGTTAGGCAGGAAGGAGATTCGAAGGAAGTTCTTGCTGCTGCCCCAACAAAATGACTGTTCTATGTCTCTCTCAGGCTTAAGTCTAACAAGTGTTGATTTTTCATTTCATTATAGTGAAAGAGAATAGCTTATATTATCATGTAATTTCAGAGATAGGCTTTTTTATTTTAAAGAATTTTTTATTTCTTTTTTTTTTTTTTTCTTGTTTCGGAACTCCTGTTTGTTTATTCATCTATTTTTATGGCCAGCTCAGCCTGCCCTGAAGGCAGGGCCGGCGCAGCATGTGGTGCCAGGGATCGAACTGCGGTCCCTGCAGCCACCCAAGCTTTCCCAAGCAGGCGCTCTAGACCACTGAGCCATCCTGCCGGGCCCAAGATAGGCTTTTGTATTAGCAAGTGTGAAAAGAAATGCCTTTCAATTAGCAAACAGAGGACTCTAAAAAGATGCTATTTATAATCATCAAGAAAACCAGTAAGTCTAAAAATATAAAACTTTCCAGATCATATTCAACTATTAAACTTAAAACTGTGAAAACTATGTAGCATGACAAAAAATAAACAGGAGAAAAGCTAAACACAAAGTTGCAACTAAAAACATTTAATATGGCCTGGGAAGATAGCTCAGTGGTATAAGCTCCTGCCTGGCAAGCACAAGGATCCAGGTTTGATCTGCAGTACTGCGTGCCACTCTGGCCCCAAGTGCACAGAGTTGACCACCAAAAACCAGGCATGGAGATGCGCCCTTGTAATCCCAGCACTGGGGGAGGCTGAGACAGGATGATCACTACAAATCTGAGCTGCATGGTGAGATCAAATAAATAAGTAGAATCAGTAAAACACTTTAAAAATAAATAAAGATGTTTAATACAATGCTATATGAGCAGGGTCAATCTTTTAAAAATTTTTTTTCTTTATTTTTATTTATTTATATTATGGCTTGCTCAGCCTGCCCTGGGAGTGGGGCTGGCACAGCATGTGGTGCCAGGGATCAAACTGTGGTCCCTGCGGTTGCCTAAGCTTGCTTAAGCAGGTGCTTTAGACCGCTGAGCTATCTCACTGGCCCCCAGAGCAGGGTCAATTTTAAGGGAAAAGTTAGGAAGAACTCACAGGGTCAGCATGGTAGACCATGATTCCTCTGCCTGTGTACTTCTGCCATGCTCCCTGAGGCACAAACAACTCAGCATGTTGAAAGAATCTGTTTCTTTAAAAATGCAATCATGCTCTGATATGAATAGCCCATGGTGGAGCCCGTGTGGTAAGCGAGGCCACCTCACCACCAGCTCGCTGCAGCACTCATCTCTCCGACACAAACTCCTCCCTGGATCCCAGCAAACACTGCAGCCTGACAAGAAACTCCTGGGTTCTCCTGCTCCTACACAAACTCCTCCCTGGATCCGAGCAAACGCTGCAGCCTGACAAGAAACTCCTGGGTTCTCCTGCTCCTAAGTGTCTCCAGGAGTCTCCTCGCCACTCTTCCTTCTGAACCTTACATTTACAACCAAATGGAAGGACTGTGCACCTGTACACACAGCTGTGAGACCTGCCTCGTCTGTGCGTCTCCATGTTTGTATTTCATTCCCATCTAGTTGGTGAGTGCTAAGTTGCCAAATACAGTAATTTCCTGGGAAGGATTTCTTTTAACATTTGTAAATACACGTTTTCAGAAATAGTTCATAGAATGAGCTTCCTTTAAAAGAACTTCTAAACCCACAACCTGATTGTTTTAATATGTTTTCACACAAACTGTAGCATTACTCAGCTGCCAGGACACTTCTCACACTGTCAAGCTACAAGGTAATCTTTCTGAGCATTTTGTTTGCTTTCTCTGCTATTTTGTTGCCCTTGCAGGTAATGTTCTGAAAACTCCTTTGAATTCTAGACACATAACTGTCTGCTCCATTTTCCCTATGGGAAAGATCTAAGAAAGGGTAATTTTGCTTATATAATTCTGACAAAGTGTCTTCAGGATGCCTACTGTCCTGATTTTTTGTTTTGTCTTGTTTTAATTCCTTCAATACAGAGTCTCACTGCAAAGTTTGGACTCCTAGTGATCCTACCGTCTCAGCCTCCCCAGCACTGGGATTACAGGCATGCACCACCATGCCAGGTGGCTGGCACAGTGACCTGGCATGCAGTACTGGGGATTGAACCTGGGTCCTTGTGCTTGCCAGGCAGGTGCTTGGATGCTTATACCGTTGAGCTAACTCCCCATCTAGGATGCCTATGTTTTCAGAGAAACTCATCTATGAAGCTTCTAAAAGATATAAGCACCAGATGTGGAAACTGTCCTGACAATTAGACAAATTTTCCACTGATCTCCATTTAATTTCACCAGAAAAAGCTAACTGGAAAGTCTGGTATTACTCTAAAGAGTTCTTATGCCATTTTCCACAACCCAGTAGGTACACACTTTCTTACATTAAAGGGCACCAAGCAACTTCTCATGAAAGTGCTCACAATGATGACACAGAAAGAAGATTCAAAGTTACACACACACACACACACACACACACACACACACACACACATTTTGCCCTAACTATAAGTAATTATCTCCATGAATATGGGTAACTGTTGTGTAGGGCAGCCAATATATGTAATTCTGGCATTTATTCTTTCAGAAAAGACAATGATTTTTACCTTTATTGCCACAAGTTAAATGGAAAAGGGATTTGACAAAAGTTGTAAATAATATAATAATAATTGCAGAGGGAATTTACAAACCATTGTCTGTGGTGGGAACTGCTGAATGTCAGCATTAAGAACACAATGATGAATCACATATAAACCTGACGAAAGATGAGACAAAGATATATTTATATGTATATGCAGGATAGTTTTAGATAACTGTATGGCTGATTTCTGCTGGTCTAGTGAAAGGAGTAGTTAATGCTTAATTTTTTTTTAAATTTTTAATGTTTTTAAAATTTATTTTTTTTCTCCACCTAATTTGAAAATAACACCATGCAAACTGACAGCCATTGTGGAATTCCTATAACTTTGTTTAAGGACATTTTGTACCACTTCTAATGCTTGCTTCCATTTTGTATTCTTTAAAAATAAACAAAAACTTTGTCCTGCATAAACCTTAGTGCAATTGAAGCTACATCTGAGGAAGATAAAAGATACTGGAGGGCTGAGGAGGTAGCTCAGTGGAATAAGTACTTGCCTGGCAAGCATAAGGGCCTGAGTTCAATCCCTGGTTCCACAAAAAAAAAAAAAAAAAAAAAAAGAAAGACTTTCAGGGGCTGGGGAGATAGCTCCATGGCACAAGTGTCTGCCTGGCAAGTGCAAAGTCATCCATTTGAACCCTGGTCCCATAAAAAAATAAATAAATAAATAAACTAGAAAAGATATTGGAGCAGTACCTTTGGGGGGAAAAAAATCACCACTAGCTACTTTTTTTTTTTTTTTAACCACTAAACTACTGATGCAGCCAAAATTACTTTGTAACTATCTTAGAAACATGAGGAACAGAAAC
>PVJA010008359.1:45553-64873 GCA_004027025.1 Myocastor coypus
AAAAAAAAAAAAAAAAAAAAAAAAAAAAAAAAAAAAAAAAAAAAAAAAAAAAAAAAAAAAAAAAAAAAAAAAAAAAAAAAAAAAAAAAAAAAAAAAAAAAAAAAAAAAAAAAAAAAAAAAAAAAAAAAAAAAAAAAAAAAAAAAAAAAAAAAAAAAAAAAAAAAAAAAAACTAGCACTATCAGTTCATCTTAGGGAATAAGTAGACAAATTCTTGATGAATAAACTTAAGTGACTAAAGGTGGTCACTCTGAGAAAGAAATGACAAGTTTCTCTTTTGATGTTTGTTTTCACAGCCTTTATAAAGCTCCTTACACTTTTAAGTCAGGCATGGTGGTGCATGCCTGTAATCCCAGTACTAGGGAGGTTAAGGTAGGAGGACTGGCCCAGGTTCAGGGCCAGCCTGGGCGACAAAGGAAGTTCAAGGACAGCCTAAACTACATAGCAAAATCCTACCTCAAGTTTTCAAAACAAAAACAACGAAAATTACATTATAGTGCCTTTTTAAACAGCCCAAGCTCTAATAAGCCTATATTTTTGAACTGTAAGTCTGTAACTTATTAGTGGGTTATAAAATCAGTAAATTACAGTTATCATTTTAAAAATGAATTAAAATAGAAAATTAGGAAACCACTGCAGATAGTTAGGGGGATATTTCCATGAACTTTCATAAAACCTTTATACACAACTCATACGTTCATAACTTAAAATGTACACTTACATTCAAACTAATTTTAAATCACCACTTTAAAATGCATTGCATTATCATGGTTACTCTTATTTTTATTTTTATTTTTATTTTTTATTTTTTATTTTTTTTTTGTCTTTTTGAGACAGGGTCTGGCTGGCCTTGAGGCTGGCCTTGAGCTCACTTTTGTAGCCCAGGCTGGTCTTGAACTTGCACCAATCCTCCTGCCTCAGCCTCCCGAGTGCTGGGATTACAGTCTTATTTTTAAAAGAGTCTTTAATGTACTTTTCTTTTAAAACAAATTGAAAATGCTGACAATGACTGTGATGTTCCTTAAAACCCCACAGTATCAGGCCTGAAGCAAGCACATCCCAGATTAGTCAAATCTAAGCAGTCTCTGCTTTCACATAATCAACTCTGCAATAAGCCCAGAGAGAAGAGTAACAACACAAAAAACAAAGTCCCTAAAATGATCCCCCTGCCTACCAAGAATCAAACTCAGGACCTTGCACCTGCCAGGTAGGTGCTATGCCACTGAACTACATCCCTGGCCCCCCAAGATGATTTCATAATGTGGAATATTATTGCTTCTTAGACAATTTAACATTCTAATTTTATATGGTTTCTGTGAATTTTTAGGTTCGGGGCAGCCACACGGTACTCCTGACTCTCTTTCAGGTAAAAGCCTTCTTTCCTCAACAAACATATTCTGCTCTTAACTTCTGTTGTTCCCAGAATTCATTCTTCACTTTTAAAGAAACGCAAACCCATACAGGATATCTAGCAAGTTAGGAGTTCCTTTCCCCTGTATCATTTGGAGATCTTCTACCGAGATCACTGGACAAGGTAAGAGCTTGTTTCTGTTTCATAGATTCTGTACTAAGACTCATTTAGGCAATAACCTTCAGGCCAGGTGTGGTGGCCCAAGTCTATATAATCACACCACCTGGGAGGCTGAGGCAACAGGACTGCTTGGGAGTTCAAGGCTGGCCTGAGGCAATATAAACAAGTTCAAGGCCAGCCTGGGACTACTGAATGAGACCCTGTCTGAAAAAACACAAACCTTGAGGTCTATTGGGACCCTTTAAGAGAAGGAACCATCCTAGTAGCCTTTGGAATGGAAGATGAAGGCAGCTTGGAAATAAGTCTTGCAATGCACAGGGCATGAGCTGGAAACTAGGCATGCACTTGACCAAGAACTCGCTCCCTTCCACCAGGGCCCCTACAGCAACACACACTGCAATGTACACTGCATACCTGTGGTACGAAAAAATAGGCAGGAAGTTAAAAAACCATTGATGCCTTTTTATTAAAGCCCTATCCGTGGTGACTCTTTTCATTCTTAGGTTAAATGTGTGTGCTACTTTGGACACCAGCCTTACCGTTCACTCACATTAAACAGGAAACTCCCACAGGAGGCAAGCTGCACTATGTTCTATCTATGACAAAGCTTCACTTACCAACAGTGAGAAGGACCAAATCCATAACCAAAGATCTGTAGTTTTAAAAACCACCACTATTATCCATACAGGATTGGAGAATGAATGAGTCTTTATACACTAATGTTAACAGACCCCAAAGACATTGTTTTAGTACATACAAGCAAGATACACTTTTTTGCAAGCATATGTATGCATGTGTATGTATGTACATGCATGTGCATGAGAAATGACTGAGTCTGGTCACCCCTTTTTGTAAGGTAAGAGAATAGAGAAAGTAGAGGCGAGAGCAAAAGTGAGGAAAAGGTTTTCACCCACTGGGCAAAGTGGGGATTTTCATTCCACTCCTAACCTCAAGCAAATTCCACCCCACATTCAAACACACATAATCACCCAGAGGTAATTTGTGGCAAAGGCACTTTCACTTTCCTCAACAAAGGACTTTCACCCCATCTTGCAAAAGTGAATCCACTCCTCTGCACCCACAAGGCCAGCACGAAGGCCCCAGTTGGTCCCTGTGGGCTGCCAGCACCCTGGGTGGCTTCCACCACCTTGCTGACACCACAGGGTGATAGTTGCTGAGCTCCAGCTTTGTACCAACCAGTCCCTGCAGCCAGAAAGCTGCAAGCCTCCAGGGCGAGAAAGCAGCAGCAACCAGGAATCTCCAAAGAATACAATACGAGAAATCGCAGTACAAACCTGAGACACTGCTACATTTAAAGCTTCTCCTGGGCCAGTGAGATGGCTCAGTGCTCTAAAACACCTGCTTACAAAAGCTTAGGCAACTGCAGGGACCACAGTTTGATCCCCAGCACTGCATGCTGCATCAGCCCTGCCTACAGGGCAGGCTGAGCCAGCCATAACAAAAAAATTTTTTTAGTTAAAAGTTGTAAAATAAATAAATAAAATAAAGTTTTCCCCTTTCTTCCTACAACTCTAGGTTGTGGAGTGGGCGAGATGGCTCAGCCGACTAAGCGCTCTCTTAAGCAAGCACAGGGACTGAGCAGCACCACCTGCCACCGGCCCTGCCCCAGGGCTCACACAGCTGGCCACTGAGATTGAGTGTGGTGGCACACACCTGTAGTCCTAGCACTGGGGAGGCTGAAAACAGAAGGATCACCATGAGTAGGAGCTATTCCAAATACATAAAAAAAATTTTAAAAATAAAAGTAATTAAGAGCCTCTGGCACAAGCATCAAATCTATAGTCATCTTTGGATCCCCTGCCCCAAGCATGGTGCACCATGAACTTCATAAAGGTCTCCTGAGTAGCAGTGCAATGGAATTTCAAGAAACCAATCACACTGGACTTGATGTCTCATAATGGTGAGCACATTCACGTGTCAGCTATTAATCTGGATCTAGGCACTGTATTTTTTAAATTTTTTTGAATTACTTTATTTTATTTTTTTCTTGTTTCAGAACTTTTGTTTCTGTATTCATTTTTATGGCCGGCTCAGCCTGCTCTGAGGGCAGGGCTGGCGCAGCATGTGGTGCCGGGGATTGAAGTGCGGTCCCTGCAGCCACCCAAGCTTTCCTAAGCAGGTGCTTTAGACCACTGAGCCATCCTGCACCAAAACAAACATCTTCAACCTCAGAAGCCTATTCCTCACTATATACTCTTGTCATTAATGCTACATAGAGCAAAAAATACAAAAGCTACACTTCGCTGCTTTTTTTCCTGGAAGTCAGTATACTCTCGTTTATTTGAGATGTATGGTGAGATGTAAAACGTTTACACAGCAACTCTGAATTTCTATCCATGATTAGTGCATTGGTAAGTTTTTGGAACTTTCAGAAAAAAATAGCAATTTTTAATTAATTTAATTTTGCCAACATTTATTTCAAACTTTTGACTTCTAGTTATGAAAAACAGTAACATTCCCATTATTCCACTCGTTTACTCTTTCCCTGCCCTGAGCTAGGTCCAAAAACAAACAGTAGAAACCAGTAGCAAAGGTAACATGAAGGAAGCACTGTTGCAATTAATCAACCCAAAGCCCAGAGGAGAAATTGTTTCTATTTTGGATGTAGTCTCCCTTGCTGTGAGGAAAAGCTCCCTAAAGAAATATGAAGCCAAGAGGCACGAAGAAACCCAGAATACACATGGTGGCCCTGCCCTTGCAAAGACTGATTTTCATCTACAAGCAGCAAAGGAGGGATGTGTTCATTCTCCTAAACTCATCTATAAGCAGCAAGGCCAGCACAGGCAGAGTCCCACAGAAAGGGCCCACACCTCACACAGAGCAGCAGAGTGGGAGAAGGGCCACACTGGCTAGCACCCCCTTTTCCATGCTATTTTTATAGCTCTACATAAGGGACTATACCAATAAGCAAGCTGATGGGTAAATCCCCAAATCACTGTAAAAACCTTCACTTAAGAGGCTAACATTGCAGCCCTAAGAGTGAGCCACCGATCATTCAGCTTTTAGAACCAACTGCCCACAGTTATAAGTTCTATCCAAACTCCACAAAATGAGATCTGTTATCTCTGTGCAAGTTACAAGACTTCAGCAGCACAACTCATTTAAGAGTGACAAGAAGCAGGTGCCAAACTAGCAAGGAAAACAGAAGCCGCAGCTACAAAGTAGAATTTAAAACATTCTACGTGTTTCCCAGACTGCTTGATGAATCTAACTCAAAAAGATTTTTCTGAAACAATGAATGGGGGCCTGGGGTAGGTAAGTGTTAATTTACTATCCAAATGTTTGAATACACTCAATAAATTTATTTATTATCATCATGAAATATACTATCCACACTACTATAGATGCACCTAAAAATGCAGTATTGTAAAATCATATTTTTAATGTATCTAAAAACACTGCCACGGGAAATATCCATTACTAAAAAGCATTTAACGCATCATAAATGAAATTTAGCGATGTCAGGTCACCTTAAGAATCCACCAAGGGTAGCAGAATGTTTGCAAATTTAAAAATGCGAGGCTCCACACTAAAAGGGAAGAATCCCCAATCTTGCTCCTCACAAGTCATCCCCTAATTAGTAAATGGAGGGGGACGTGCACGTGAGCACAGAACGGAAACAGCTGCCCCTTCAGCAGTCCAGTTACAAACGCTGCTCAGAAAGGCCCGGCGAAAACATCTCTGCAGAGTAAAATTACTACATTGTAGCTCGCCAATCAACAGGTGACTTTCACAAAAGCACAGTCATTTTCAGAAATTAATTCTGTAGGATCTCGGGATTGTTTTTCTTCTTTATATTTTTTCTTTTAACAAGCCACTGCACTGCCACGTTGAAGGAATTCCAACAGATTTCTTCTGGGAGCTTACCAGAAAAATGCCAAAAATTCAAATTATTTTGAGGCATTTTCCCATACGTTGCGTGAACAGAGCACAATTAATAAAGATCCAACAGTTGCCACTTTTCAAATGCAAATATGTTGCCATCTAGTAAATGCGGTCCTCTTTAAACAACAACTCCGAGTCTACACAGCTCAGGGTACTACTTTTGTCTCCTTGAAAATCAAAATTCGCGCATTACATTCAGGCATTAGCTCAACTCAGTACCACCACCACCAACAAAAAAATATTTTAAGCGGGCCATCCGGTGCTTGAGTCTGACAAGTCTGTTTTGCGCCCCCCTCCTCATATCATTCACCACGTCCCGAACAATTCTTGCCAAGGAAGCAAAGATTGAGGGAAAGAATCCAAGAAGCGCCGAGTTCCACGAACAAGGGCTGAGCCGGGTCACTTGGCCACTCTGGGCCTCAGTTTTGGGATCTGTAAAATGTGGCCACTGCATTAATCGCTGCAGGGCTCTCTCCCGTGCCCTTCTCTCTGGGTGGCCCGAACCCCGCGGGGGACACAGCTGACCGCGCCGGCCCCGCCAGGACGCCCGGCCAGACACGACTCCAAGGCGAGGGGACCTGGGAGGGTGCGGGCCGGAGGAAGGAACTCGGGCGCGCGGCAGCTCCGGGGAGCAGGCGACCAACTTGCGGCCGCCCCCCAACAATAGCAGCGCCCCACGGCTCCCACCTGCGGCCCCGGCCCACGCTGCACTGCGCCGCCTTACCTGTCCCCCTGCTTGGCGTTGGAGGGCGGCGGGTGCAGCACCGTCTGGTTCCCTTCCATCTCCACCACACACTTGGTGTTCAGCTCCAGCTCTGAAAGCACAGACAGGCGAGCGTGGCCGGCGCCTCCCCGCGCCGGGTCCCCCAGGCGGCCGAGCCGCGCCTCCCCGCCCGGGCCCCGCCGCCCGCCCGCCCGGAGCGGAAAGGAAGCGGGCGAGAGCTCCTCACCTCGTCGGTTCATGGGCCGGACGCGGACGGCAACTTTTACCTTGGTGTCCGACATGTTGGCGGCGCGCGCTCGGCCCGAGGCGGCCCCAGTGCTCCGCGAGGCAGCGCCAGGGCGCGCGGGCCATCCCGGGGGAGCGCGACGCGGGGCGGCCGGCCGGGGCGGCGCGGGGCGGGGCGGCGGCGGGCGGCGGGCGGCGGGCGGGGAGAGGAGAGGCGGGAGGCGGGAGACGGGAGGCGGGGAGGCGAGGAGGAGCGGCCGCCGCCCGCCCGGGCCGCTCTAGCCGCGCCGGCCGCACCGAGCGCGCAGCACCGCGACCCCTCGCGGCCGCCGGGCTCCGGGCCGCGCCGCCATCTTCGCCCCCGCGGAGGCCGCGGCGCAGACCGGGCCAGGGGCGGCGGGGACGTGCCTGGCGCTCGGAGCTGCGCGGGGCCCCGACCCGCGGCGCCCGGAGACCTCGCTGGAGCTGGAGCGGTGGCGAGTCGGAGCCCCGGAGCTGCCCGACGCCCGTGCTCGCTCCCCGGCGTCAGGTGGGCGGGGGGCCGAGCCGAAGCGCAGTACCCTGGCGGCGGCCAGCCCGGACCTCGCCGCCCGAAGAGAGACAGGCGCGCGGAGACACCCCACAGTTGAGACCGGTTGAGTTTTGTGTTTGGTTTTGTTTTCCTCCACCCTGATGTTGCTGAAGTCAAGAAATCCGTTCACTCATGAGTACGTTCATTGGAATGTGTGCTGTGGACCTACTGTGTGCAGGCTGCGGAGGAGCCTGCACGCAGTAGGCAGACTGAACTCGGAGCCACTCATCCTGAACTCCGAGCCAGCCAATGGCGAGCCATGCAAGGTGTATTTTATAGTAAACAGTGTGTGGCAGCTAGTGGTACGCGATTTGGAGTCCCCAGCAGGTGCCAGGATACACCGTATCTCCCCAACCCCACGCCCCATTGAACCCAGGGCCTTGAACACGCTACGCAGGCATTAGCGCTAAGCTGTACCCTGGCCGGCTCCATGAGCCAGGGAGCCTGACTTTAGGTGATGCCTAAAGAATACTCCTTCTTGCATGCCACTGTCAGCCCATCTCTGAAGGGCTGGGCCGTCCTTTCCGTTCCTGGCCGCTGCAAGCTCACCTTCCCCATCCCTCAGCTATTCAACAGATGTGTTTGGAGCACCTGGTCTAGCATAAAGGACCGCTGATTATTGCTGAATTCCGTATGCAGAAGTGTGGTTCCCTCTGTGTCTCCTCACCATGGCTGCCTAGATACGCTCTTCCGTGGTTTTCCTAGCTTTATGTTTGGTGATGTCCTCTACATCCAGCTTCCATGCCAATTTTGTCATGAAATAAAGTGTTGTCCTCTTCATGCATGCTGCTTTATTATTCCAAACACTAGAAAAGCTTATCCTGTCTCCTGGTACATCCTCTTAAGCCTGACAGTGTTCGGTACATCCAGGCCCTCCTCAAGAGCAAGATGCTATCCCCACCCTCAACCATTGTTCTGGCAGTTTCCACCAGCTGAGGACTATAGAAGCTTCAGTTGTACCCCTCCCCCCAAAAGTATACCAGAGCCTATGAATCTGACCTTATTTGGAAACAAAGTCTTTGCAGAAATAATCAAGTTAAAGAAATTTGGGGGCCTGGAGATAGCTCAGCAGTCTAAGCACCTTCCTAGGCAAGCACAAGGACCAGGGTTCTATCCCTGATACCACATGCCGTGCTGGCCTTGCCCTGGGTGTGCTGAGCTGGCCATTGAGACTGAACATGGTTGCACACACCTGTAATCGCAGCACTGAGGAGGCTGAAACAGGAGGATCACTGAGACCCTGTACCAAATACATAAAATTAGGAAAAAAAATTTAGACACACAGAACTGGTTCTATATGAAAGCAGAGGCAGACATTGCAGTGGTGCACCTAGAAGCCAAGGGATACCTTGGATTGCTGGCAGCTATGAGAAGACACGAAGAGGCAAGGGCAAATTCTTCCCTGGGGCCTTCAGGGAGAGCATGGCTCTACAAACACTGTGAATTTGGATACTTAGCTTTTGCAGTAAATTTCTGCTGTTTCACACCATGCAGTGCCAAATATTATGGCAGACTTAGGAAACAAATGCAGGAATCACTGAAATTAACCCCACCCAACTGTTTTTCTCTCTCATTCTTTACCAGATCATGAGAACCTGGATTGCCTAAGGATTGCACCTGTGGTGTAAAGGCCATGGAAAACCCCATGCAGGCTTTGGTTCTGGAGCTGGGATAGGCACATTCAGGGCATTCTGTGGAAGTAATTAATTTGGCAACTATCTCTCCATGCAGAGGAACATTGTAGTCGTCCAGCTGGGAGGTGACGATCAACAAAGCCAATGAGAGGGCAAGTGGAGCCAAAGAAGTGGGTGGAGAGGGAAGTGGGCTGAGCTAGGGGTGCTTCGAGGGTTGAGGGGAGCAAAAGACTATGCTCACTGGGAATGGAACCAGAAGGGTGATGGGCCAGAACCCCACAAATGGACAAGGACAATGAGTCTTCAGGGGACAGGTGTGTGATTAAGTTGGCAAATACGGTGTCCATTGGCTCTTTGTGGCTTGGGCTTTCTACTTTCCTGACCCTCTGCAGTGTGAAGTCTTGGCTTAGTCCTCATCACTTCTAAGGAGAATTTGCCTAACGTTTAATCTCTGAAGTTTTAAGGTAGGGAATAGTCTAAAACGTTTTGCCTTCACTTATTCAGAATTATGTTTTTTTGGAGACACTTTCTGGGTTCTTAAAGATCTTTCCCTAACACAGTGGTTCTCAACCTGCAGGCCACGACCCCGGTGAGGGTCAAATGACCAAAACACAGGATTCGCCTAAAGCCATCAGAAAATGTTATTTATTTGGAATTGTTGTTATATTTAAACCCATGTTATGCCATGGTGAAATGTTATTTATTGGAATTAATAATAAATATTTCTCAACATATAATTAAATATTATTTTGTGATTAATCACTATGTTTAAATTATGTTTGATTTGTAGCAATGAGAATACATAATGCATATTAGGTATTTACATTCCAAATCATAACTGTAGCAAAATTACAGTTTTGAAGTAGACACCAAAATTATTTTTTGGTTTGGGGTCACTGCAACGTGAAGAACTGCATTATGGGGTCACCGCATTAGAAAGGTTGAGAACCACTGCAAAACAGTTCCCCAAATTGTCATCTGCCTTAGGCACTTTTTTCATTGCTGGCTCAAGATACCTAACATGATTTAAAAGTGAACAGGTCCTCTGCAGCTCACAGGGGCAGTCCCCCTCGCCATCCAGGAAGCAGAAAGAGAGGGGAGCAGCGGGGAGGGGATGTACCCTTCCAGGCCACTGGCCCCTTCTGACCTGACCCCATCTCCAAGCGTGAGGATCTGGGGGATGTTGTATCTAAACCTCAGCACCACCCATTCTCTGCTTGAATGTCTAGCGGCACGGTGCTCGGCGTGGCAGGGGAGCTGGACACTGTTGATTACTCCTAAAGTTCTGCAATTTGAGAAGCTCCTGTGAAGAAGCAGATTTCCCTGTCTGTTGGAACTGGCGATCAAAGTACTGCACTCCTAAAGCTTCACTCTCCATTTCTAACTCTTCTGTACATGAAGTCCTTTAGATTTGTATATTCAAAGCTGGCTCTTGTGACCTTCCAAAGATTTCTATGCTGCTCTGATCACTGTTGTGTAATCCATCTTCTCTGAAACACAGCAGCTCCAAACAGCAATCAGAAGAATGCCTGTGCAGTTTCTGTAGGTCAGGAGTGTGGTTGGGAAGGGCTGTTCTGGCTCTGACTGTGTCAAAAGATTGCACTTGGATGGTGGCTGAAGCTGGACTGGCCAGGCACTTCTCCATCGCTGGGTTCCCCGAGGTCTTCTCTGAAAGGCCTTTCTGCAGGGGCAGGTAGACCGTGAATGTCCACCAAATGCCCATTTGTCAAAGGTGTGGTCACTAGGCCATAGCACTGCTGGGAAGTTGTACAATCTTTAGAAGATGAGGCCTCTGAAACCATGCTAAAACAAGCCTTCCCCTGTGGGAGTTCTTTATCTCAGGTGTTTCAGCCCAGTGACCTGAAGCTGGGTTAGGCTTCCTCGCACCTTGACAACTGGGGGAGGGGGGGCTTTCAAGGACATTAGGGAGACTCTTTTGCAAATTAATCCCGAAAATCAGATAGTGTGACTTCTGCCATAGACATAAGCCTTCTAGGGTCAAGGGGAAAACCATAGCCCCTTATTTCTCTCTCTCTCTCTCTCTTTCTCTTTCTATTATTATGGCCATCTCAGCCTGCCCTGGGGTGAGGTTGGCATAGCATGTGGTGCTGGAGATCTAACGATGGTCCCTGTGGTTGCCTAAGCTGGTGCTTTAGACCACTGCGCTATCTCACCAGCCCAAGCCCCTTATCTCAATGAGAAAAAATGTCAAAGCTTTATTTGAAGAAGAGCATGCAGAGTGGGAGGCATTTGTTGGGGCCCCTTGTAGAAAATGCAGGCTGCCTTATCTGGCATTCCTTTGATGATCCCAGCCATCCTTCTCTACCAGCGTGTTATAATTAAGGCCCAGCAATTACAGTCTTGTCTCCCTCACTTGCAGGTAGCCTGCAACAAGCTGCTTAGTAACCCTAATCTGCAATTCCTTCATGAGTAACAAATGGAGAATCTGAACTCCCACATGACATGGAATACACCTTTTGGATACCTGCCTGACATGTCTGTTTCATTTTTTCTGAGAAGTGCTGCTCCTCCCTGACCCACCCTCTACTCCTCAGGGTTCCTCCAGAGCAACTGTTCAGTACTGTGCAACAGCACTGCCTGGGACAATTGTCCCTGCTACAAACAGCCCCTCAGACTCCTCACTCTGGATATAGTGGTGCTGACTGACAGTGTGGTCCCCAGAGTTCCCCCATCTGGTTTGCCGTTGAATCTTCTCTATCTAAGCAAGAAAAAATCTGTGTTGACTCTTCTGGGTCTCAAATGAGTAATTTCCTTATGGGAAAAAACCAGAATGAGGACATGATAAGAGCACTGGCTTCATAGGGCTGTTACAAGGATAGACTGCCTTAAGGCCTGTGAAACTCTTGCCACAGATAGTGAGCAGCAGACAGTGGCCCTGAGGTCACCAGAGAGCTATGGAGTAGCTGAATGTTGTTGTTGTCACAGTGAGGCCCAGAAAGCTTCTCCCAAGGAAAAGGAGCTCGAAAATGTTTGTGAAGAAAAGACAAGGAAAAGACAACTGCCCGTGTTCCTGAAAGCCTTGGGAGTTCCACTTCCAGGCCCTGTTAGGCTGTGCCACAATCCTGCCCTAAGAGTCCTTGCAGTGAGGACAGAATCGGCTAGAAAGGGAGGCTATGCCTGAGCAGATGAGGCATAGGGGATAGTAGTTGCGTTATGTTTGTCCACCTGCAGACTATTGATAAATTGCGCAAAATGCTGCTGACATTGCCTTTGGACCACAGTACCCCACTGCAGAGCAATAGATACTTAGGGCTGGTCCATTGTGGCAACCAAGGTGGAAAAGTGAGGGGAAAATCATGGTACGGTGAAAGTGTAGACTCTGGGGCCAGGAGGCTTGGATTCAAGTTCCTCCTCTGCCACCCACAAGCTATGTAGCCCTGGTTAAGCCCGTTTGCTGGTCTCTCAGACAGCAATGACTGTGGCTGCTTATCTCACTGTGACACACACAGTCCTCACACAGTTGCAGCTAGTGAAAAGGTAAGAAAGGATCTCTTAAAAACAACCAGGATGCAGGAAAAAGTAATTCAACATCTGCAAGATGATGCAAAAATGAACAACATGAGATTAATAGGATTCAATGAGAAAGGAGTCAATAGAAATGATATAAAAAGAATATGGGCAGAAGTAATAGGAGAAAACTTCCCAAATATGAGAAAACAATCAGACATTCAGTAACTGAAGCATACAGAACTCCGAATAACATCAATCCAACTAAAAACCCAGACCTTGTTACTCAAGATCCCAGGAATGCAGAATAATATACTAAAAGCCACTACAGAAATGAAACAGATCACACTTAAAGGAAAACCCATCAGAATAATGGCAGATTTCTCTTCACAAACCATGAAGTCAAGAAGAGCATGGAGCAGAGTGTTTCAAGTCCTCCATGAAAACAAATTCCAGCCAAGAATGCTGTACCTGGCAAAACTCTCTTTCAAGTATGAGGGAGAAGTGAAATACTTCCATGACAAGGAACAACTAAAGAATTTCATGGTGTCAAAGCCAACCCTACACAGATTATTAAATATTTTAGAGAGGGACCAAAATGGCCTGAACTCAGCAAATGAGAACAGAGCCGGGCTTGGTGGCACACGCCTGTAATCCCAGCACTTGGGAGGCTGAGGCAGGAGGATCAAAGTGAGTTTGAGACCAGCCTGGGCTACAAAAGGAAGCTCAAGGCCAGCCTGAACTGCATAGCAAGACCCTGTCTCAAAAAAAGACACACACAAAAAAGACAGAGAGAACAGAAAGATCTCATCAAATAGAACAACCAATTAAACAGGAGAAAAAGGAGTAAACAATAGTAGCTAAAAGACATGTCAACCATAAGTCAGTACATTTCAATTATAACCATCAATGTAAATGAACTTAATTCTCCAATTAAAATAGGAAAAATGGATAAAGAAGCAAAATCCAACAATATGCTGTATACAACAAACACACTTTAACTCTTAAAGAAACTCATAGGCTAAAAGTTAAAGGATGGAAAATAACACTACATGCCCCAGCACCTCAAAAAAAAAAAAAAAAAAAAAAAAAAAAAAAAAAAAAAGGGAGTAGCAATCCTGTTTGCAGACAGTCTACACTTAAAACCAAGACTAATCAAACGAAATAAAGAAGGTCACTACATACTGGCTAGGGGAAAATTCAAGATGAAGAGGTAACACTCATAAATATGTATGCACCCAACACAGGAGCACCAAGTTATATAAGACAAATCTTAATGGGCAGGAAAAATCTGATGTCCAATACCACAATCTGAATAGGAGACTTTAACGTCCCTTTATCCAAAAAGGATAGGTCAAGTAGAAAAAAAAAAAAAAAAAAAAAACTGGAAAAGAAGTAGCAGAACTGAACCAGATCTTGGAACAACTAGACTTAGTGGACATACTCAGAGTGTTCCACCCAACCACTTCTGAATACATATTTTTTTTCAGCCGTACACAGGACATTTTCCAAAATTGACCACATACTAGTGCATTTTCCAAAATAGACCACTAAGCTTAGGCGGCTGAGCCCGCCATAACAATAGATAAACAAACAAAAGTTCTGAAACAAGAAAAAAAAATAAATAAAAATAAAAATCTTTAAAAAAAAAAAAAGTCTACCATCAAAGAAAAGTCCAGGGGCCAGTGAGATAGTTCAGTAGTCTAAAGCACCTGCTTAAGTATATGCAGGAAAACAGAAATTATTCTATGCATATTATCTGACCATGGTGCAAAGAAACTGGAAATACATGAATAAAGAAATCACAAAAACCCTAGAAATACATGGAAATTAAACAACACCTTTCTCAGCAACCAGTGGATTACAGATGAAATTAAACAATAAATTAAACAATATTTACAATTTAATGAAAATTCAAATGCAACCTACCAGAATTTATGGATGCAATAAAAACAGTTCATAGAAGGAAATTTATAGCTCTGAACTCACACATTAAGAAAACAGAATGAGGGGCCTGGCGGGATGGCTCAGTGGTCTAAAGCGCCTGCTTGGGAAACCTTGGGCGGCTTCAGGGACCGCAGTTCGATCCCCGGCACCATATGCTGCACCAGCCCTGCCCTTGGGGCAGGCTGAGCCAGCCATAAAAATGAGTGAATAAACAAATAAAGATTCTGAAACAAGAAAAAAATAAATAAAATAAAATAAAACAGAATGAGAACAAATAAATACTCTTATATAGCACCTAACCTGACTAGAAAAGCAAGAGTAAACAAAACCCAAAGCCCAAAGAAGGAAGAAAATTACAAATATTACAACAGAAATTAATTCAATTGAGACAAAGAAAATAATACAAAGAATTAATGAAACAAAAAGCTAGTTCTTTGAAAGATTAAATAAAATTGATAAGCCCCTAGCTAACCTCATCAAAAAGGGGGGGGGGGGACTCCTCAAATTGAAGCAATAAGAAATAAAAAAGATGAAATTACTACAGACCCAGCAGAGATTCAGAGGATCATTAATAGCTACTTTGAGAATCTTTACTTTCATAAAATTGAAGACACAGATGAAATGGACAAATTCCTAGAAAGGTACAGACTACCAAAGCTGAATCAAGAAGATATAAGAACTCTCAAAAACCCAATAACAGCCAATGAAATACAAAATAGATAAAAAGTCTACCAACAGGGGCCCCGCAGGATGTTCAGTGGTCTAAAGCGCATGCTTAGGAAAGCTTAGGCGGCTGTAGGGACTGCGGTTCGATCCCCGGCACCACATGCTGCACCAGCCCTGCCCTCAGGGCAGGCTGAGCCCGCCATAACAATAGATAAACAAACAAAAGTTCTGAAACAAGAAAAATAATAAATAAAAATCTTTAAAAAAAAAAAAGTCTACCATCAAAGAAAAGTCCAGGGGCCAGTGAGATAGTTCAGTAGTCTAAAGCACCTGCTTAGGCAACCGCAAGGACCATGGTTGAATCCCCAGCACCACATGCTGTGCCAACCCGACCCGCAGGGCAGGCTGAGCTGGCCATAACATAACATGATGTAACATAAATAAATAAATAAAGTTAAAAAAAAAAAAAAAGAGAGAGAGAAAAGAAAAGTCCAGGTCCTGATGGATTCACCACTGAATTCTATAAGAAATTTACAGGAGACATAATCCCAATACACCTCAAACTCTTCAATGAAATTGAAAATGAAGCAATCCTCCCAAAATCATGCCTAGAGGCAAGTATTATACTGATACCAAAACCAGAGGGAGATGCAACTAAAAAAGAGAACTTCAGGCCAATGTCTCTCATGAACATACATGCAAAAATCCTTAATAGAACCCTCACCAACAGAATACAACAAATCATCAAGAAAATTATATACCATGACTAGGTAAGATTCATCCTAGGGATGCAAGGATGGTTTAATGTATGCACATCTGTAAATATAATACACTATATCAATAGAGCCAAAACCAAAAATCACATGATTGTCTCAAATGATGCAGAAAAGGCTTTTGACAAAGTCCAACATTCATTCATGTTCAAAGTCCTACAGAAAACTGGAATAGAGGGCCTCTACCTCAATCTTTTTTTATTTTTTATTTTTTTAAATAGGGTCTTGCTATGCACTTCAGGCTGGCTTTGAGCTCACTTTTGTAGCTCAGGCTGGTCTCCAACTCACATCAGTCCTCCTGCCTCAGCCTCCCAAGTGCTTGGATTATAGGTGTGCACCACCATGCCCAGCTCTCTGCCTCGATCTGATAAGAGCCATCTGTGACAATCTGATGGTGAACATAATTCTAATGGGGAAAAGCTGAAGTCTTTCACTCTGAGATGTGGTACAAGACAAGGTTGTCTTCTATTGCCACTCCTATTCAGTATAGTTCTGGGGTCATTAGGTACAGCCATTAAACAAGAGAGAGAAATACAAGGAATTAGAGTAGGTAAAGAAGAAGTTAAATTATCACTTTTGCAAATGACATGATAATCTACTTGGAAAACCCAAAAAACTCCACCAAGAAGCTACTAGAATTAATATGCAAATTCAGTAGCATAGCAGGATACAAAGTCAATACACAAAAGTCAATAGCATTCCTCTACACAGATAACAAACACACTAAGAGAGAAATTAGAAAAACAATACCTTTTACAACTGCACCAGAAAAAAAAAAAAAAAATGAAATACTTGGGAATTAACCTAACTAAAGAAGTAAAAGATCTATTCAGTGAAAACTACAGTACTCTGAAAAAAGAGATCCTAAGGGATTTCAGAAAATGGAAAGATATTCTCTGCTTGTAGATAGGAAGAACCAACATTGTGAAGATGGTCATACTCCTAAATTCTTATATAGATTTAATGCAGTCCCTATCAAAATTTCATCAACATGCCTCACAGACCCAGAGAAATCATTCTTAAAATTTATTTAGAACCAGAAAAGACCTAGATTTGCAAAGACAATCCTGGGCAACAAAGGTAAGGCAGGAGGCATTACAATTCCTGACCTAAAGTTATACTAGAGTTACTGTGATAAAATCAGCATGGTATTGGCAAAAAAATAGACCTGAGGATCAGTGGAATAGATTAGAAGATACAGAAGCAAATGCAAACACACTCAGCCACCTTAACTTTTACAAAGGGACCAGATAAGCTCACTGGAAGAAAGATAGCCTCTTTAACAAATGGTGCTGGAAAAACTGGCTCCTTACATGCTGAAAACTAAAACTTGACCCAGGTCTATTGCCATACACTAAACTAAAGTCAAAATGGATTAAAGATCTAAATGTTAAAAGAGAAACATTAAATCTCCTGGAAGAAAAAATAGGAGAAAATCTTGAAGACATCGGGGTAGGCAAAGAGTTCACGGACAAAAATCAAAATGCACGTTTAACACTTGAAAGAATCAACAACTGGGACCTCCTGTGGCTGAGAAGTTTTTGCCCCTCAAAAGAAATTACCAACAGAGTGAAAAGACAACCCACTAATTTTGGAAAGATTTTAACTAATAAGTATTCAGATAAAGGACTTCTATCTAGAATTTATAAAGAACTAAAATCATTAGGGTCCCAAAATTCAAAGACCCAATCCAGAAATGGGCATCTGAGATGAACACACATTTCTCAGAGAAAGAAATTCAGCAAGCCTATAAACACATGAAGAAATGCTCCACATCACTAGCCATTTGTGAAATGCAAATCAAAACAACACTTAGATACCATCTCACCCAGAAAGAATGGCTATCATAAGGAAATCAACCAATAACAAATGTTGGAGAGGCTGTGGGGAAAAAGGAACCCTTCTCCACTGCTGGTGGGAATGCAGACTGGTGCAACCATTATGGAAAGCAGTGTGGAGGCTCCTTAAAAAACTAGAACTAGAAATCCCATTTGATCCAGCTATCCCCTAGTGGAACTTTCCCAGAAGAACTGAAAACATCATATCAAAGTGATATCTGTGCACCTATGTTCAGAGCAGCAAGATTTGTGATAGCCAAATCTTGGAAACAATCAAAATGCCCATCTTCTGAAGAATGGTTGAAAAAGATGTGGTATTTTTATATAATGGAATATTACTCATCCATAAAGAGTGACAAACTAGAAGACTTCATATATAAGTGGATGTATCTTGGACATATACTCACAAGTGAAATAAACCAGATCTACATGTGTAAATATCATGTAGTCTCCCTAGTGTAAGAACTCAAAAGAAAAAATAAAAATGGAGAGGCCTAACACAGCTGAATGGAAACCAAGGTCTTGAGCATTAAACAACAAAATGACTGCAAACAGAAAAGATAGGAAACAAGGCAGGAGCAAAAACATGCATGTAATACATAGGATAAATTAGATAATGGTCCCAAGAACCACCAAAATATTTTTCACACTGAGGATAGCAGTGGGTAACACTAAAATTATGCTGAGAATCCCTGTCATTCTTGTCTTTTAGATTTGTGCTGCTTCTAATGTAATTTCAGTTACTACTATACTCTCTCTCTCAAGTAAATGATTGGTTTGCAAGAAAACAACAACAAAAAATGGGTATTAAATGAGAGTAAGAGACTAGGAGAAATGCCATGGGTTTGACCAGGTACACTTTTATATATACTTAGATGTCTAAATGTCTGTGTAAAAATGTTTAACTGCTTTTATCACATTGTATAGGAATTCATTAGAATATCAATGATTGGTGTAAACTATCGATTCCAAGTTAAGTGTAAAGGGGCTGGGGATTTCGCTCAGCGGTAGAATGCTTACCTAGTGAGCTGGAAGCCCTGGGTTTGGTCCTCGGCACCAAAAAAAAGAATAAAACCTCCCAAGTTAAGTGTAAGATGTTTGTTATTCAGAAAGACAGTGACACTAAGCTCAAGTACCTATGTTATAGAGTAATAGTGTCATGAAGCTTCTCTTCTAGAGGGTTAAGAATGTAAGTTTATAGACCAAAATTTAGTGAAAAAGAAGGGCTACAAGGAATTGCCAATGTTTTGGCCCTTGCCCTTCAAGGTCAGTGAGGACTCAGGACATAAGACAACCTCTGTTATAACATCCTATAACTCAGTGGTTTCTCAAATTTTCTGTTCAAGGAGATTATGGGACCACAGAAGAAAGGGAGAGATGATGTATAGTGTGCCTAAGGAGAGTCACCTAGAGAGAAAACATTCTCTCAGGCTTTCACAGAGAGCAAACTGGTCAAGCAATGGCCGTGACTCATCCAGACAGCTGACACTGACAACAGTTCTGCAAAGCATTGTATATGGTTTTAAAGTAAATCCTGTGGGGATTTGACTGACCTTGGGACATACAAAAGATAAATGTTTTGTTATGTTGTTCTTGCGTTAACTTGTCCTTAACAACCCAGCAGAAAAGTTTAACCATGAGACATAAAACGTAAAGCTAGATTAGTATGCTGAGCTGTGAAAAGCTTAAATCAACAGCTTATGACATTGCCAGTTCTGCCAATAATTCATTGTGATTATGGAATACTGGACTAGGTATGCAATTACTTTCTCTTAATTCAATAAGAAGAAATTTTTGTACCAACATTGATTAGAAAAATTATCACGTCTACACCCTGTGTTCTGTATAACTACTAGGAGGACAACAATACGCATTGTATCAATTATTGGGAATGTACTACTATTGTGTTTTTGCTTTTTTTTTTTGTCTTTTTGAGACAGGGTCTCACTATGCAGTTGAGGCTGGCCTTGAGCTCAGTTTTGTAGCCCAGGCTGGTCTCGAACTCACACTGATCCTCCTGCCTCAGCCTCCCGAGTGCT